>CAEGAD010017756.1:0-61163 GCA_903067055.1 Poeciliopsis paucimaculata | reverse complement strand
CCAAAGGTTCTCAATAGGGTCAGAGGTCAGAGGAGAATGGTGACCACACCATGAGTTTCTCCCCTTTCATGCCCACAGCAGCCAATGACACAGTGGTATTTTTTGCAGCATTCATTATCCTGCATGAAGATAATTTTGCTACTGAAGGTCCGGCTCTTCTTTTTGAACCATGTAAGAAAGTGATCGGTCAGAAAGTCCATATGCTTTGCTGAGGTCATTTTCACACTTTCGGAGACTCTGAAGTTAAATATCTAATGTTTTCATACCTTGTCATACGGCACCACTATCTGATGATTTTCATCAGCAGAGATCCTTTCTCTTTCCCATATTGCTTGAAACCTGTGGCCTGCTTAATAATGTGGAACATCCTTCTAAGGTAGATTTCCTTTAACTGAGTTCACCAGACAAACTATCAACCAGCTCTCTGAAATTAATTATAGTGATTCAAAGAGCCCTGACACACAATACCATCTATAAATTAAATAGCACAACAAAAAATGTAATCTTTATGACACTTAAATCCAATTTGGATAATAATTTGGAACACGGTGTATAGATAACCACTGGATAAGTATTTCCTATTTTATTCAAAACTGCTATCAATATCAAAGAACATGCAGCATAGTTTTCTGTTTTGGGTTTTAGTGTTATCACTGTGTCACATAAAGATGCCAGAAAAAGTCTTTCTGCAATAATATTTCATTTAGATGAGCAAACCTAATCAAAGGTTCCAATTTCTTCTTTTTTTTTTTAATATATAAAAAATGTAACATCCTCTCATACTCTATTAGCAATAAACTCTAAAGGGTTTATGGTTTAAAAGTCACTGGGTCCATTCTTGTCATAAGTTGTCCCATTCCTTCATTCATCACTGCATGTGAAACTTGTTCAAGAGTCTTTTGCTACATTTTCTGTTTGTTGATGCAGCACTTTATCGTTAGCTTATGATTAGCGCTTTAGGGTCAGGACAACTAACTTTTTAGTTATCGCTGCCCACCACAAGCAGTAATGATTGTTGTTATGATTGTTATTCGCCACTAGGGGGCACTCGCAAACAAACATTCAGTTTATGGAAAACAACTAAGAACAACAAGAAGATGCTAAAACTGTTATCTACAAGTTACATACCAACTGCACACACTCTACCACCGCAAGCCATACCTTATAGTGAAGATAATGTCAGGATATCTAGATTAGCTTACAAAAAATAAAACAACTTCTATTTAAAAATGAACACGTTTTATATTTTGGAACAAATGACCTCTAGAAATCCAACCTGTTTTCTACATCCTTCTTTTTTCCAGATGAATACAGTCCTGAAATTATTGGAACTCTGACTGACCACATTATGGGAACATTAGTTGATTAGTGTAAGTATTAATAGCAGCTGAGACGTAGCTGTGGGATACAAGAGAAACGGCTTGTTACCAAAGGATGTGGAGGGTTTGCTTGTATGACTTTGATGCTTGTTAGACATTCAGTAATTGGACTTGAAATAAATCAGGTTGAGATAACCTGATTTACCTTAACCTGGATTTATTCCTGGTTTAATTTGGTTTTCCATGAAGTTCTCTCAAATAATGAGTAACAGCTATTTCCAAGACAAGGTCTAGAGCTTTCAAAGACAAAATTGGTTAGAATGATGTAAATTGGTTATTTCTGGTACATGAGGTCATTTGATAAATAGGCTGGGGAGGTGAGTCATATTTTTTCAGGAACATTGCCTGATTTGCCATGAATGGGAGGTAGAAATGCTCAAATTGATGAGAAAATGAGGTCTCCTTTGAGTTTCCACATTATTTGTTCTGATTTGGGAGACTTGGATTGGATGCAGACATCCATTTACTGTGCAGAATAATAATGTTACAAAACATTATATAGGAGACATTCAGGTCGCCTCAACCCTGGTATAAAATTATTTCTCATCTAGAACAGGCACTCAAAACACAGGAAGCGTTTAACAATAAAATTCCTGCTTCTCGAGTCGGTTCACACAATGACCGTACGATATGCAGTTACATGTTAAAACTACAAACTGCAGCGGGATTTTGTGTGATATTACTAGGTGAGTTCTGACGGCAGGACTGGATGGTATTTAGGCGTATCATAGTGAAAGCACACCACACTTGTAAGATTTTTTATTTGAAAAATGAATAATTTCTTTTCATTCCACATTTACGAGGTCATTTGTGTTGATATATCAAACAAAATCCTCATCATTTTTGTCAAATATTTTGGTCGTAATGTGACGCAGACTTAAAATGATCTGTCTTGTTTGAAGTATGTGGACAATTTACCCATCAGAGATGCAATAAAAGATTACAGATGCTACTTCAAACTACTGACACACATTACTGACCTATAAACAGTTTTATTGGCTTTGGTATTGATTAAATGAAACAGATTCCGGTTAGGTTAGTGATTAAGACTACTCATGGTTGACTGTGATGCTTAACTTTACCTGGAAATGAACCATAGCTATCCAGAGCACAGCTGGAGACACAAACACACAGCAGATTGAGCAAAATAACCAGTTTTGTTCCCAATTTGTAGAGAAATCACAGATTTGGAGGCTGCAGTGCATAGAAATCACCAGTGGGTGGCACCGTGATGCCAAGCAGGATGAACGAAAACCCTGATTTGACAGGCTGAATTTGCAACAGGAATCAATACGGTTTAAATATGGATGTATAAAAATGCTCATAGCTTATATCCCACCTGGAAAAGGCTTCATCCAAACTGTCTTCCATTTCCTGGAAGAAAGTTTAAAAAAAAATATCAATGATCAGCCACGATTACACTCAGTTTGTTGTTATTTATAGTTTCTATCACAAGATTATAAGCAGCAATTTCCCTGAGAAATCTCACATTTTCTCAAGCTTAAAAATGGGAAATATTTGATAACTTGTTCAGTCTGTGAAACAGAAACGAGTCAGAGTATATCGTACCGAGGCAGGACTGTTGTTGGTCTCCGAGGGCCTGTGCTCATCCAGCTGATCGCCGCCTGTAATCCCACTACTCTCCACCAACACCTTCACACCATCCTCCAAGTCCAAAAGGATTTCTGTGGCTGCATCTGAACGAAGGAAAAATAACAGACTGTTGTCATGCATTCAAATGTTTTAACATCTGTTGTTTAATATGCCTCACTACGGTTTTGTATTTTGTCTGTTTGGTGTAAAATTTGAGGCTAATCTATCAGGACAGAGTAAGATACTCTTTTCATACCCAATGACTGAACTAGCTGTTTTGTGCTGTTTTGTCTGTGCAGCCTTAGACTACGCTAACTACCAGACTTAGCTCTCGCACCTTTTTCTATTGCTGCTCAATTTGACATGAACGTTCAGACTGTAGATAATTTGAAAACTATGGAATTTCATAGTAACTGATTGATAGGGCTGTTTAGACTGCCATGAAAAAGTTGGACAACCAAAAAAAAAAAAGAAAAAAAGAAAAAAAAAAAAAAGATTTGGGTTGCATTTGCCTGTTGCGTGAATGATGCTTAAGAGTGCCCCCACGTGGTCAAATAATTTTTAGCTGAATTATTTAGAAAATAAATCCACTCGATACAAAGACAGAGCTTATGCACAGCGTAGCACTTTATTAAGAGATGCTACTATTAGAACTAAAATAACAAAACAAATATTTGTTTGCATGAAAACCGTAACATTGGCATCAATGGAGTCTTATAAGTCACCAGGAAGAAAATGAAAGTTACTTGGTTTCGTACTTTAATCAATGTGCAACACTATTCCTTTACTATGTATAGTGTAAAATTTATTTTCTGATGCTCTAACATTTAAAATAAGAGAGTGACAGAAGATTTGACTTCACTGAGAATATGTCCCAGTACTCTTTCTCACCTGTTCCTTTCAGACTCCCCAGACTGTTGGACCTTTCTGAGGTGGAACTGCTGCTGCCCTCTCCTGCAGAACCAGACTTAGCTCTCGCACCTTTTTCTACAAAAAACAAAACACCTCACATAAAAATCACCCAGACCTACAACCGGCAACAACGTCAAGGTGCATTTAGGGGAAAAGAGAGAAGAAAGTTGGCCCCACCTTCCTTCGCCACCTGCCAGAGCTCAAAGGCTACAGTGAAGGCCTGGGCGACTGTCAGGGCTACTGCCTGCGCCTGGAAAAAACACAAGAGAGGAGCAGAGCTAATGACAGCCTGTGACAGAAAATATTAACAGAATATGACGGCGCATATTTTATTCAGTGAAATCGACAGATTGGAGAACCTTGATTTACTTAAGAGGAGAGAAGAACCAGAAATAAACATCAAACCAAATATAAGGGCAAAAAAAAGTGTTAGCTTGAATTCATACTGAAGTTTGTGTATCAACATGAAGTTCACCAATAGAAATATGATTTCTTAGTTTTGTATTTTCAAGAAATTTACAGAACACTCAATGAAAAAATTAAATGCAATTTGGAATGAGGGTATGACATAACAAAATGTGGAAAAAGTGAAGTGGTGTTAATGCTTTCCAAACACACTGCATCCGATACATAGTCAGTTTTCCTTTCGTATAAGAAGTCAAAGGAAAAGTTTAATCTGAGAACAGAGTCATAGCTAAGCCCAGAATGCTTGTTTCCATTGGCATTTTGACGATTATTGATGAGCTCAAGGTGTGTGATATTGGAAGGTCTATTTGTCATTACCCTAATCTTTAGTTCCCTCCACAGATTCAACTCAGAACTCCACTAGGGCCACGCCCAAATCCTTACATTCAAAAGAAACATGCTGGTAAAATTAAAAGATTACTTTATTCTTAAATCTGCTAGGTTTATAATTACATATCAAGTAACTTGTATTTATTTAATGTATACAATCAAACAGTTGCTTTAATCACAAGTGTAATCAGCATTTGGGAGGGCAGTAGAACTACTCATGTAAAGCAGGAGGGAGGTTTTCCTGAGAAATTAGTCACTCTTTGGTCACCAATGTCTGTCTATTGGTCTGCATTCAGTTTCCATGGTAACCTAGTGTTGCACTAGCTGATGTGTGCAGCAGCTCTGCTGCTTTGTTGTTTGGACAGAAGGAGAAGCTGGAAATGATCCATCATATAATCCAAGGGACAAACATTAACAGAAGAAAGCAGTGATGAAGTCATTTTCTGGAATTCAGTTCTCATCTTCTGCTTTGTAAATATGTTGTGCCTGGTTGATACCTTCATCTTCATGCAGTTACAGATCACATTAACTTGTTAGGTGGTTTGTGGTAAATATGAAGTTGATTGTTGTTTGGAGGATGTCAGATGTTTTCAATTGCCATAGTATACAGATTAATAAAAAATTGGGTTACCTAGGTAACGACACCCATGAGCTTTGGTGTTTAGGTTCTCCTTAGCGGGTGTATTTGGTACCCCTTTTTTCTTTTTATGCACTTTTTTTGTTGCAAAATTCACTTTAGAATTTATTACAGGAACCTTAATAAAGTAAAATGAAAACAGAAACACAGAACCTACCACTTTTCTCTTGGAGCAAAGGTAAGCGTGGCACTCCAGGGTCCCATTGAGGGTGTTCTGAGCAATGTAAGCAAACACTTTGTCATGCAGCTTGTCCACCGTACAGTAGGATATCCTGCAGGCCAAGAGGAATGGATGGTTTAGGTCTAATAGACTTTCTGAACCTGTCCTCCATCGCTGCTTCGTTATCAGACCTGTATATAGAGACGCTTTCCAGGAGTTTATTGGTAGACCTGTCCAGCACCACGATCCCTTGAGGGGAAACCTTCAGGCTAACCTTCTGGGGCTTCTTCCCACTGGCTTTAGTCTGTGCAGCACAAACATAAATTTTAGATTTTAATAGCATTTAGTGGGATCCAATCCAATCTTCACTGGGTAAACTGGGTTTTATGTAGAGATGTATTTACTTTATCACACTGCAACCACTTCAATGTATTTTATTGGGACTCTCATTTCCTCTATCACATAGAGTCTCAATAAAGGGGTTATTATTAGTACTGCAAATGCAATTACTTGCACTAATAGCACAACTGTAGTGTCACCATTGACACACTGAAATCACCCATCTTATTTCTGCTGCAAATCAACAAGCAAATGATGTTTCTACAACCTCGCATGACCATCTTGCATCTATTTGTAGTCAACTTTGATTGTCCAGAGGAAAATGAAGATAAGAAAAGCTTAGGCTATCTCCAGTATTTTGGAAATACTCAGCATCTATGCAGCTGAGGCCAACCGATTCACTGATACGTTACTGAGCTACTCTGAACTTTGTCCGCAATGACTTTAATGCATTTTATTGTTCCAAATTGTTTTTTTTTTTTTTGTTTTTTTTTTTTAAAGAAAATATATATTTTAATGTACTACACAGTGGCACAATTGGTAGCACTGTTGTCTTGCAGCAAGAAGGTCTTGGGTTCGATTCCCAGCTCGGGGTCTTTCTGCACGGAGTTTTCATGTTCTCCCGGTTCTCTCCGCATGCTCCGGCTTCCTCCCACGGTCCAAAAACATGACTTTTAGGTTAATTGGTCTCTCTAAATTCTTCCTAGGTGTGAGTGTGTGTGTGCATGGTTGTTTGTCGTGTCTGTCTCTGTGTTGCCCTGCGACACACTGGCGACCTGTCCAGGGTGACCCCGTCCCTCGCCCGGAACATTAGCTGGAGATAGGCACCAGCACCCCTCCTAGGGACAAACCCACTAGGGACAAGAGTTTTAGAAAATGGATGGATATATTTTAATCTAAAAACTGGACTCACTAAACTGCCCATAGGTCTGACTGTGTGTATGCATTGTGTTTTATGTGACAGGGTCAGAAACCTGTTGATTAGATAAAGAGATGTGGAATACAAATGCACTCTTTTAGATCCAAGAAGAAAATTAAAATGTATTTTCCTTTGGACTTCTAACGTAACAGTTCAATAAAGTGCATCATCTTTCGTAGATATCATGTTGCAGAATATGAATATTATAACACCAACAATTTCTATGAGACAAACACATAAGCAACGATGAGTAAGAAGAGATTTTAAATCCCCTAAAAAGAAAAGCTTTTTTACACCGACCGTAGCAATGATCCTCTTCACAGCAGCTGCCGACAGTTCCTCTCCCTTGGGTTGATCCACAAGTGTCATGCCTAGGTGTCGGAGGTTAAAGGTCATCCCTTCTAAAATGGTCTCCCGTGTATCTGTCCAGTTCTCTGGAAGCTCTACAACAAAAAATTTTTATTTTATTTTTTTTTATCTTGAATTGTCGAACCAAAGCACAGTTTTTAGAATAATCTCACTTTATGTTACTGTATAAAAATACTGTTTTTCTATAAGGAGCTGCATGTTGGAGGAAATGTAAACATCAAGTTGAAAACAGAGTATCTGGGCCAAAGGTTCTGTGGACGCAAAGTAAATATTTCACCTACAAAAAAAACTAAGAAAACAAAAGAAAAAACTGACAACTTACATAGGTAACCTGGACTTTGACATGCTGTGATAAGAGGAAATTATCTTTTTTCCCTGAGAGCATGACATTTTGTTGTTTTTTTTCTTTTATTGTTTTTGGCACCATTGGCTTTTATTTGGCAGCAATACGACACAAATGGGGCAAAGAAACTGAGGACAGGAGTTGAACTCGGTACATCTGCTCTAACTACTCCGGCATGCGATGCCCCGACATGACCGGTGGGGGTAAAAAAAAAAAGAAGAAAAAAAAGGTATGTTTGGTAGTTATGAAATTAAAACTGGATGAGCTAAAAGGACAGTGTGTGCCTTCATGTGGTTTCTTATCAGGTTGTGCGCGGTGCCTGGCGGCCCTGACCCCGTGTGTCTGTTTACAGAGATTTCCTCGCAGTCGGCGAAGTGGGAGAAAGGGTGGGAGGTATTAGTGAAGATGAGATCCTTACCTCAAAATTTATCCTCCCAGAGGTTTTTTTTTTTTTTTTTTTTTATCTCCTGTGAGATTCAGGGCATACCACACATTCGTGCAGTCACATGTTTTAACTCAAGATTTATAGCAAGAGTCAGTAACCAGATATGTTCCACTAAACCCCGGCTTAAAGTGACAAGCCGACTGATCAATGCCCCGAGTCACAGAGTCAACATGCTTTCAGACGGAGCTTAATAAATTTTTTTTTATTATCTTATCTCTCATTTTTCTGTCTTCCAAGGGAGAAGCAATACCTTGCTAGTAAAATTACAGATGTTATTTTTCCTCCCTCACAGGAGCCACTGTTTGGTGTCCAAGAACCAGTTTTTACAGTTTTTTGGAAAACCTCCACAGCACACCAACAGAGCAGGTACCAGGCACCGCTCAGCCTGAGAATGTGGACGACTCTGGGTTCAAAGGTCAGCTGTGAGAACCACACATGAGGGAAGACAGAGTTCACGTGCTGAACCCTTACCGTTAATAAAAGACAAGTAATCCCCACTATATGAAACTTCAATATCGCCTCATCTACTGTGTCGAAATAGCAATGTTTATTCTTTTGAAATATGCTGGTCAAGCCAAATCCATGATGATAACTCTACTAAATTTACCAGCTTTTATGATCCCTTTAGTCTTTCTTAGTATTTCACCTTCCAGTATTTCTTCTAACATTTCAGAGAACCGGTTACATCAAGTTTCCACAACCTGAACTCCAAAACTCAAGGGATAAACTAGTGTTGTGTCTTCATACAGCAACGTAACAAAGTTTGACCAATGAAAAAAATATTTTAAACACCAACAAGCTCTTAAATCAGTTAATGGATGAGTAATATTTTGGGTTTGTGTTAGGTTTCTGCCGATTTTGTCTGTTCCTTTGAGACATGAATGTCATAAATGGTTCACTTATCTTTTCAGGCCAGACACCTTTTTTTTTTTTAAGTTCTCCACCTTCTTTAGCATGACGAATGCGGCCATGATTGGGTACAGCAAATGTTAGAAAAGTAGGCAAAGGTCCACTGAATAACACTAAAAGACGTCCAGAAAGCGTAGAGGACAGATGAAGAATACCTGGGTACTCCAGAGTAAAAAAAAAGTACTTAGCAGTGATTTAAAACTTTTCCACAGTGTGTATCCTTGATAATAAAAGGTGATATTTTCCCCCATGAGGAAACACTCCAATGTTAGGTCAATGGCAGATGAGGGACACCAACAGCAACCTTTCTGCCTCCAACATTAGAATCCTGACTTGTTGCTGAGACAAAAGTCTCTTTTTTAATTTTCTCACAAAGTTATCACTTTACATGTAAATGTAAGAGGAATTCAGTCCAAGCTGTTCGTGTCCAACGATTTGATCAGATGTTAACAAGTGGAATCTGGAGTGAACAGAACGGTATTCAGAACAACATCCAGTGTTCAGCTGGATGGAGGGTCTCTGTTCAACACTATGACAACAATGTTGCTGATCCAATAAGTTCCGATCGACGGGGCACACACTTTCCGGCTCCTGTGTGTGTCTTACGCTAAACACTGCATCACCAAGGAGACCACCAAAGGGGGTCCTACAACTTCGGACCTCTCCTGGCCTTTGTTTTTGGGAAGGCATTGAAGGGGCTTGGTGGAAAGCCAGTCGCCTGCTGCCATCTCAATTCTTTCTTAACTCTAGCCACTTTCACAAAACACTTTAAATCTGATATTTGACATCTTCTGGACAATTCTGTGTGATTTCTGACAAAAACCTAAACGAGTTGGCAAGAGCAGTTCAATGTAACCCAGCCCTCTTACATCTCTGGTCTAATCACACTGGTTGTCTTAATAAAAGTTTAGCTTGCTTTCTAGCCCTTTAAAATCAAAGGGTTCTAGTGCTTACTGTTTGTGGTGGCAGCGATTACATAGCGTTAGTTATTTGTGTTTTCACCAAGGTTTAGATGAAGACCCTGTATTTGCACCATCATCTCCAAAGGTTCCAGTCATCCTCAGAACAGAACCAACCTTCTTTGTTGAGCAGGTTGCCTTGACTCAAAGAAGTACAGCATGCCCTGTCCTTCATTGTAGATGTCTTCACTGTTACATCTCTTGTCCAGTCGGACGCCAAGGTATTCATGTTCCTCAACCACACTCACTTCTTCTCCTTTGATGGAAATAAGGTTTGAGCCAACCCCATTTCTCCTGAAATCTGCAATCATCTCCTTTATTTTGTTCAAATTCAAGATAGTAGTTTCCACACCATGCCACAAAGTGGTCCACCAGTCTCTGTACTCAGCTTCTTAGCCATCTTAGATTTACCCAACAACTGGAAAGTTATTTGAAAATTTCTACAGATGACAGAAGTCTGAAGTGTTCAAAGTAAAAAGTAATGGTGCGAGTACAGTCCCCTGTGGTGCCCCTGTGCTGCCCACCACCTGGTTAGACATGCAGTCCTTCAGTCTTACAAACTGTGGTCTGTTTGTCAGCTGAGCATTGATCCACGCAATTTTGAGGCCTTTAATTCTGTCTTCACTGGTTTTTGACGAAGTAAAACAAATCAAATATTTGCTTTATTTCACTACTTCACACTCATTTCACATTAACATTTTAACCCTTTAAAGTTCGTAGTGGTTACGAGCTAGGTGGAACAGAAATATTATTCGTTAAATGTAATGACCCATGTAGATCATGTAACCAGATGACCTGAAAGGGACTTTGGAAAGATCTGACAAATGCATCAAAAACAACAAGAAAAAGACAATGCTTCCAGGTCTCTTTTGCACTCAGAGCGCAGAAAGCCAGCTCTGACGTTTGTGAATCCGATTACTGGAAGAAACACTCCAAGTTATTTGGAGAACTTATCTAACATCCTCTACAACCTCTGTGGCATGTGTGACTTTGCATTCTGTCTGCTTTCTATAGATATTCAAGTCAACATTCCAGATCATTCCTGAATGGAGTGAGGACCACAGCCAACTGTGACTGATGAGAGAGTCGGGATGACTTGTTCAGTTTGGCAGGTGTCTCCACAAAGCAGAAGGTGCAGGACAAACTGCCGCTGAAATCTTTCTTTGGAAAACTGGAAGGCCGATCCAGACAAGCCACAGTAAGACCTGGAAGTTTGGCTGGATGATATGGATCAGAGCCGGTGAGGAATGCCTGCCCCGCAGTCAGGGGAACACCTGTTAGTCTACACTACAATACTCCATTTTTCCTACAAGTAGGTCAGCGCCTGCATTTCCACGAACCTGCTAATTCCTTGGGTAATCAGTGCCTGAAGGGGTAAGAAGTTCATTTACAGCTAAAAAGGCAAACAAACGAGCTCATTCAGAGAAATCTGACTCCTTTTCAAATGGTCAGAGTTAAATTATAACCTAATGGAGCGCTTCATCTAACTGCTGATGTGCTGCTGGGCAAGGATAAAGTACATATTTGTGTTTACTTTGATCAAAAAAAGAAATAAATTTAATACACGGTCACTTGACCTGATACTAAATAGTTATACCAACTGCTCTAATTATTATTGTTTGTAGAGATTTGCTTTCCTGGTTTTTAAACCAGCTCAGCCTGAAATTGAGCCATAGTTTTTACAAAGCAATCAAGAGAAACAAAATTAAACTTTGACAAAAAAAACAAAAAAAAAACGAAAGCTTTTAATATCAAACCGACAACTATCATGAGAATAAAATCAAAATAAAACATAAAACGATTACATAAATATTCACCCCTTTTAAGTCAGTTTTAGTCTATTAGCATTAGTAGATGCATCTTTGTGGATAGGTTGCAAACTAATAATGACAATATATAGTTGTCATTGTTTTGTAGAAATCAGTTTTCACTTTAACATTTGTTGATTTTGTCAAAAAAAAAAGAAAAAAAAAAGGCCACATTTTGTTTGTCATGATTGATTTGGAATAAAAAGCGTAAAACATCCAACGGGGGTGATGAATACTGTTTGTTAGGCACTGTAAATGGACAGGGTCAGAGGTCAGGGTACTGAGGTGGAAAGGATAAGATCATTCTCAGGAATGAGATTATCAACAATTCCCCAAATGCCACCGTTGTGAGGAAATCAACAAGGCGATAAAGAGTCATTGTATCCAGGCCACATCACAAAAGCCTTGAGAAACTTTTAGTGTGAAAATCCTAAAAGCCCCATCACTAAAAAAAAAACCCAACAAAAAACTAATCTAAATTAATGTGTTTTGCATCCCAAATACGAACTAAAATGTTTTTTTTATTGCCATTTTATCTGACAGGTGAACACAAAACTGTTGAAATGAAGGGAAAGTGATGGAAGGTTTCTCTGTCTGTGCTGAGAAAAAAGTATTCCCAAAACAAGATGCCATTTATTATCACCGTGGTGATGTGAAATGTTATTTTGTATGTTGGAGGGGGGGAAAAAGTTCTATTTTGGCCTTAAAACGAGGCAAAACGTCTTTGCTGGATTCCTCATGGAGACTTTATAAAACATCTGGTTTATATAGGGATTAAATCACACACAGGTGCACTCTATTAGTCAGGCAATTTATGGCTACCACAGAAAAAAAAAGGGAAATTTATTCGATTAATTATTTGATTCAAACCGTGTATCCTTTCCCTTCCACTTCCGATTGATTTATCACAAAAACAAAAAACAAATACTTTCGCAGCGAAGTTGCTGAAAATAGAAATGTTTATCTTGAACCTCACAATAGTCTACTTAAATGACGTTACTTTAAAAAAGTACAAATAAAAACGCATTATTTTTTTCATTGACAGACGTTAAGTTATAAGAACGGTATAAACACTAAACTGTTCGTGACCTCAGAGGATAAAGTGCGCCAGTAAGTAAACGTTGACGTTGCCATGGTAAATAGTGAACTATCTTAGCATTCCGTCTCCGTTTCTGTCCTCAGCCACTTTTACGGGAGTCTGTCTTACTTCTGTGTCTGCCGGAGGTCCACGACTGCTTCGCCCTGCTCGGGCTCCGGATAATGGCTCTCCCAGCCGACCTGAGCGCATCCATGTCGGTGCTCTGAAGTGCGGAGAGTCGGTGAAGTTTCTGCCGCGAGGAATCCGGGGGAAACGTTGTTGCCCTGACTGGAGACAAGGGGCGGGGGAGATGGACTGGTGGTGCTTTCGAGTGAAATCGGAGACGACGCTTATCTCACTCTCAGGACAGCGTAGAAAGTTAAACATTCTGAATTAAAATTAAATAGTTTCAAATAACTGTCGACGTTTTTCATGTTTCATGGCTGGAGTAGCTGCAGAAAAACGTAAAATAACATATTACTAGTATTTTTAGAGTAAAAAGATAACGTGGTTGCATAAAACACGCTGACACTCAGGTTAATACGCTGTCCCAACTACATGCAACGAAATAGATATTTCCAAACAACACCTGAAGGCCGCGTTTCAGATTTTTGTTTTTTTTTTGCTTTTCCAAAAAATACGCGTCAGCTAAGGAATGTGTTTTTGGGAGGCGACATTTAGGAATAATAAATAAATAAATAAATCTTAGTTACTAAGACGCTCAAAGCAAAAAGTTTTGCCGCTACTCTACTAATATTTTAAGTGTTGACCTATTTTATTTATGGACAGAAGTAAAAAAACATTTAATGAGTTCACGTTTTTAGAAAATGCATCACTTTTGTACAACGAGTCAATATTTACATTGCTGCTTCCTCTTCATTACTTCTGCAATTTAGCTTGATAAATCAAAGATCCTGAGTGAGGTTAAGGTCTGGACAGCTGGTATTTCAAAGGCTAAAAGTTTCCATTACATACCGAGCCATGTTGTCGTTTCATTTGACTTTTGAATAGTGCTCAGACTGGCAAACAAGATCATCACCGGTTTGTTTCCGGACTTCCTGAATAAGTTAGGGTTATGAAAAACTAAAATTTCCCCACATCCCAAAACATTTAAGACAATTAATCTTTTTTTTTTTGCATGCTACATGCTTGTCTTTGCCAGTAACCATCAAGAAGTCAAGAAGCACATATGTCTTAATGGAGGTATAAATGTGATGCTGTTCATTAAATAAACCATAACTCATCATATACTACTTAACTAAATTCCTAAAAAAGAATTAAGTCATGCAATATCAAATAATACATCAAAAGAGCAACTAATTAAATTAATTTTACAGTTGGGTGTTTGTTGCAATCCATTAGGACCGTTTCCCCCTCTTTTCTCATAAAAGTGGTCTATAGCTGAGTAGATGTTGATATCAGAAAAATACGATGATACTAAAAGACAATATTGATAATATTAACTAACCCGTCAGTTATTTAACTGTCGAGTAAAACTCAGTGTCACCCTCTAGTGGTCAGCATTAGAACGTCAACAAAAGGGCAAACAAGACTGCATCTTGCAACGCCACCAGCAAGACTTTCTTTAATGGTGAGGCTCAAAGTGAACCGTGACACAGCCACCATTACTTTGAGTGAATAAAATAAAACCTGGCAGAACAATAAAAAGATAAAACAAAGCACTTTTTTTTTTTTAACCTTTTCACTTCCTTCTACACAAACTTGTAAAAGCAACTCGAGAACTTAAGTTACAATGCAAGAGCGATCCACAAATGATATTTTTTCTTTCTTTTTTTTTTTTCTTTTACCATAGGCGACGTGACAACACAGGATGGTCAAAATGGTTCAGGGGTAACCTTTTTCCCTTTTACACAAAAATATTCACAGAATTTTTCCTGGTCTAAAAATAATAATAATAAAAAAAAAAAAATCATTAAAAAATACAGAAAATAAAATCGTGTATGATGGGAAATATCAAAACAAGTGCCTGTCATTAAAAACAAACAAACAAACAAAAAAAATAAATAAATAAAATGTGAATTAACACAATGTGTCCAACTGACCACCTGCTGCTTCACTGTGATCAGCCCAGAACCATGTAAACACAATACCATCCAAATATGTTCTAATGACATAAAAAAAGAACAGCACGCTGCTGCCAACATTATGCTAGCTACATCAATCAAAGTACGGATGGGAACCGAACATCAACACTTGGCACTTAAGAACGGAAATTAAATAAGCAAAAGGAAAAAAAAACATTCCCCAGTAAGTTCAATGTACATTGTTGTAAACAAGATGCCGGCTTGAGGGCATGATAAGAGACAATCAGTTTGGGTTGGCGTTTGGCATATTAAGCCCACGTCCAGTGTTTTGTTTTTTTTTCTTCCCTTTAAGTCTGCTAAACTGCTGTCATTTAGCTGCAATGATCATCCGTTTTTTTTTTCTTCCTTTGAATACTGACTTCTTGAAAATGCTCTTCTTTACCACTCAAATAAAATCTAGACATGTCGGAGTCAGAAAGAGAGAGAGAAGTGGACTTCGAAGTGAGATGCTAATATTCCAGGATTGCTAAGCAAGTGGTTTCCGCAAGGCACTGTTACGTCTGCAAATTACGGTAACCGAGCAGTTACCTCGACATCATTGAATCTGGTGAGCGACATGGCCTAATGCGTCCTAATTTGGTCCAGAAGTAAGAGGGAACGGTGTTCGTGGCGAGGGAACCTTAACGTCAACGTTTTTGGCAGTGCCTAGGCCTAATCGAGCAGTTGTCTTCCGAAGGGGCGGCTCTAGCTACGTCGAATTCTTCCACTTGCTGATTATCCTGGAGAAGCCAATGTTCCAGTATAAAGGAGACAATACCGTATCTTGAGAGCGACAGAATTCAATAGCACGGTTCCAGATATACGCAACATTGTCGAACTGAACCGAAACATCACGAAACAACCACGGATTCAAATTAAATGCAGATATATCCAAACATGAACTGTTTTACATTCATGTATCTCTCGTGGGGCTTTTACTTTACTTTACAGGAGAGCCTCGGACGAACCAAACTAAAAACCATGCCTTCCGTCTCTTTTAAGCCATCGTTTGAAAACCCAAGAGGATTTTGATTTTGATCAATTAGACACCCGGTGGTGAAGAAAAGTGGTCACGCTGGAAAGGGGAACTGACATGAAGCGATGTGTGATGGCTCACCTGGAGACATTTGGCCGACAAATTGTTCGCAACCCCTTCGAAATAAGAGTTCTCGTAATAAAACCCGAACCCTCCTTTGAACAAAGTAGAGAAAACTTTTTAGAAGAAAATGGAGGGACTTCATGTGTGTCAGCGTGTGCTAAGTGCAAAATCTTGTCAAGAGGGTTTCGGGGGGAGGGGCGCTGGTAAAAGCTAGTAAACTTTAAAAGAACCCAAACCAGTAGAGACGGTAAAACGAGGAAAAAGGGAAACGTTCTGTCTGACGAAAAAAAATAAAAAAAGAAGAGAGTCACTTTTTCATTGGCTGGTAGACTGAGGCATTGGGGTCCAGGGAGGAGGGACTATTGTCCATGAACTTGGAGGAGTAGTGCGGGGTGACTGGGCTCAGGTTGCTGCCGTCTGACGAGTAAGACAGGCTGGGCATCACTGCCATGACCTCTGCTATCTTCTGTTTCAGCTCCATGATCTCCTGCTCCCTCTGGTGGATCTGGCCTGTGTAGCAGGAAACGGACAAAGTTGTTCACAGCTGTTTTTCCATGGAAAACAAAGTCATTATAAAAGGAACGAAAGGTTTATGAGGTTAAATTAGTTCCAATCGATTAACTAATATCGTCCGCTTAGATCTTCTTTCTGTGTTGTAGTTTGGCTTCCGCCCAGCAGAGTGCGCCACTGGGTATCCTTAAGTTTTATCTTAATTACTGCTCCTATGCTGTTCTTTCACCAAGTGGCCTCCAGCTAATGATTAATTGATTGCTAAATTAGCTGACGATTATTTAAATTAATCGACTAATCGTGATTAGTTGGAAGTTAGGTTATTTAATCTTATAAACTTGTTCAGTTGTGCTCATTGTTCAGTTGTGTGTTACTTTTAGTCAACATCATGACTAAAAGTAGACATTTTCTTCATTTATTTGTTGGGATACCTTGCGCTATCTCCAGCTGCCTCTTGGCATCTCCCAGAGCAGAGAACAGGTCCAGTTTGATGCGGGTCTCGGCGCTGAGGCTGTTCTCCAGATGCTGGGTCTTCTCCTGCATGGCGGACAGCGCAGACATCAGCACCTCCGTGTCCTTCTCGTTCTCCTTGTACTTGCGCAGCTCCTGGAGTGCGACAGGAAATGGGGCATGAAGTCACGTTCACTGATTTACAAAACAAAAGCGTCTGATGCTAGACACAGACGTATTTTTACAGTAAACAGTCGCACCTGACACTTTCCCTCCAGGTCCCTAATCTGCTCCTCCTTGAGCTTCATGTCCATGCTGAGCTTCTTGCATTCCGTCTCCAGCTCTCTGATGCGTCCTCGGAGAGAATCAGTGGACTCCACCCTGGCGGACAGGTGAGGACAACGTTATTTAAAAAAGGTCTGAAACAGCTGTTTTGTGACCAAAAGAAACAAAAAGAGGCACCTGGTAGCGGCAGCTAAAGCTACCGCTCTGGCCGCGGTGGCCTCCTCCATCTTCTTCCTCTTTCTCTCCTCGGCCAGCTGTTTCTCAGCCGCAGCTCGGGCCTCCTGCTCAGCCTTCAGCCTCTTTTCCAGCTGGGATATGGTCTGCTTGTCCTTCTGCTTGGCCTGGACGGCACTGTGGAGCCTAGAGGGCAGGGAGGTATCATTTTTAACTTACAGTGCCTTGTAGTGCTTCATACTTCCTGAAATGTTTCACATTTTGTCAAATTACAATTATGGAGAGTTAGGGCCACACAACAACAAAAAAGAAATAATAATAATAATAATAATAATAAAATTGCACAAATGAAGTCATAGAATTACAAGAATAAGGTTGTAGTATTACAATATTTTGTATGCTACTCATCATCATCATCATGAGGTCAAAAAGCTCATACTATTGCAAAAACACAGTCAACATTTTACCAGATTCTCAGAACGTTATGACTATTCTCGAAATGCAACTTCTCAAGATGTGATGACATTATTCTGGAAATTCAATTACAAGACTAAAGTCATAGTAATTCTATTTATTTATTAGTTTACCTAGAGAAACTGCTCATTACTGTACATCAACGTTTAGCATTAACTTAATATCGGAGCAAGACCTAGAGAAACTGCTGTTAGATTACAAATCTAGAACAACCTTAGAAAGCGCCACCTACTTCATAGAATCAAAAGTGGAGAACCAACATCAAATTTTATCAGATCAAGAATCCAGAGAAACCCCTACTAGTTTACAAATTACAGAATACTTATCCCTATTCTTATTAAACATGGGGAACCAATATGTAGTTCTACACTTTTACCTTTTTCGTTTGGTTTGTTGTTTTGTTTGCATTTCTTTCTAATTCATGTAAAGCACTTTGAACTGCCTTGTTGCTATATAAATAAAATGACCTTACCTCATTGATTTATTTACCATATATATTTTTAGATTTCAAACCTCAATCAAATGCTAAAATTACAAGTGATGGACTGTGCACAGTGCATAGATGTGAAGTATGCACTTCTGAGATAGGGATAGTGTTTTTATGATGATGAGTCCAAACACTATGTGGAGGCCAAAAAGTTCAGTTTTATTCCTTTTTTTTTTTTAATTTTCTGGACCGTTGGACGATATGGACTTCCAAGTTTTACCACAATATTTTGTTGTACTGTTGTGATAATGATCAAAGTGACAATAAGAAATATTTATTACTTATTTTTAGATAACAGTATGGCTGTGACACACAAATACAAACTGCTTTTGCATGTTACCATTTGTCCTTCTTTAGCACACCAGTCACATAAGTGTGATTTGTGTCCATTTTGGGAGATTTTAAACATCATTCATTGAAATTTATTGAGACAACAATAAAACTTAAGTCTTATAAGAAATTTCTCACAATAAATGATATCAGGGTTTCCTCCAGAAACGTGCTAAGCCTGTGCTGTGCTAGAGCAGTCATCCAGCTGGCCGCCATGTTTCTGAGTTAAAGTTGACAGGAAATTTTAAAATACTTGATAGTTAGTATTTAGATATTAGTCTACCAAAAATGCATAACTGTAAAGTTTTTTTTTTAAAAAGGCAATAATTTAAAAAAAATTAAAGATAAATTTACAATGCCTGATGTGGTGCCTGGTGAGGGCACAAGTAAAGCCTGGTGGCCCGCCAGGCCTGTAATAAAAGGACGGAAACCCTGAATATGAGAAATGCCCACCTCTAGTTTTCTGTTTTGAATTTTTGCTGTGTTTGTATCCAAATCCCCCCCATTCATTTTCCAGTCACTTCACAACTCTGCACTTTCTTCCGTTTGTCCAACAACATAAAATCCCTGTAGAAGATATTGGAACTTGTGGCATAAACTGTAAAATTATACATCAGATTGTTAAGTTGTTAACAAACTGATGGAACTACAACACAAAACACCAACTTTTGTGGGTAAAGTTCTTCCTCCTCACTTGTTCTGCAGCAGCTCGTTGTCCTGTCGCAGCTGGCCCAGTTCGGAGCGGAGGCTGCGGTCCTGGCTGCTCAGCGAGGAGAGTTGGCTGCGCAGCTCCGACTCCAGCTGCCGGTTGGCCTGCAGGTCTGCCTTCAGGCGCTTCACGTCCTGCTCCAGCCTTGGAGAACACAGAACTTCATTAACAGACAGGTTTTCATCCCACAAACTCTGGCACTGGCTCGGTTATTTAAGTGGAGAATGTGAGAGTCTGAATTCGCTTTAACGTGGTGAGATCAAGTCTTACCGGACTAGAGTGTCCGGCTTCCCCAGCTGGTTATTAGGGATGCAGTTCTCCACCGGGTCCCTCTGGCCTTTCCCCGACCCCTTCTGCTTCTTCTCGTTCTTGCCGGAGCCCGACGGAAGGCTGCCGTTCGTGGAGCTGTGGTTCCGCGGGGAAGAGTTGGTGCCGGCGTTTTTGTAGTTCTTCCCTGTCCCCCCCATTTCCTCTTTCGCCGACATGTGCACGCTCCCGTCGGTGAGCGCATTCTCCCCCGCCAGGTCGTTGTTCAGTCTCTTTGTCCCGACGTAGTTCTCAATAAATTCTGCTTCCTGCAGTTTGGAGTCCAGTGCGTGTATAATACTGTTGTTATTGATTCCCACCGTGTTCTGTTTTTTGCCTTCTCGCTCTTTCGCCGTACTGTCCTTCCCTTTCTCGCGGTACTCCAGCTCCGGTAATGTGACCGAGGAGCTTTTCTTCCCGGGCGGTGCTCCGTTTTGGGTAATGACTGTGGGTTCTACCTCGGAGATCCCCTTGGCTAAGGCAGCTGGGTGAGAACGAGCACATGGTGAGTTAACAGGCCAGACACAAACATTACTAAGGAGATTTAACTGGTGGACAACTTGAAACATATTTGGCCACAAACAGCTAAATCATGACCTTGATTGGTTGATACAAGCAGATATTAACAGTAAAGTCCTTGCTTCCTTTGGTTAGCGTTTCTGTTAAAGGGAAGAAAGTATTGGACATCAACCTAAAATTTAGTCATTAAATGGCCAATTGAACAGAAAAATGTGAAAACTGGCAAACCCAACTCTACATAATTATTTTTTGAGTTACGACGTTAGTCATTGTTGTTCTGATCTTAATTAATGGAGCAATACAAAAAATGATGAGCGTGACTTTTTAAGACCTTTATAAATGGAATTCAAAATGTCATCCAGCCAGCTGGTGATAAATTTGCCTTTACCATTGATAGATACACACACAAAAAAAAAGCTAGTTGGCAAGGGTATGTTAGTAGTGAGTTAGCTGTAGCCGCAATTATGTCAAGTTAAAGAACACAATGAAGATGCCTGAATGGTACTCAAACTTTTGCCTGACAGAAAAGTCCAGAGAGAAAAATAAACAAAACACACAAAATAGTCATGTTAAGACCAAATTTAAGACTTGTGATCAAGTCAACAAAGGCCTTCGTTTTAGATAGGCCGAAATGAATCTAAGAGTTTTTAAGGATGCGGACACCCTGATGCAGTGTTTTAATGTGCCACTTCTTGTCTTTCAATAAGCTAATGCCTGCTTCTGCCATTGTGCAAAGGATCTCTTGGGTTTTTGGGTCACCAGCTGGGCAAAGCAGGCGACAACAGGAAGAGACTGGCATTCTTACGTAGCGTCATAACTTAGGAACAAAAATAGTTTGTGAAACACACATGAGGCAAAATAAGGTACCGACAAAGAGGTTGAGACGATAAATTTTATATTTTCCAGCCAGTCAACACAAGCCCAATAAACACTAGAAGGTCTAGTCTGGAAAACTCGAAGGGTACACAAACACAGGTGTGACCAGTGTATTTTATCTGGTTAAACCTCTCTCTGATACAGGTGAACTTAATGTAACCTTCTCTAAATTTTTGAAGGTACATGTCCAGTTGTTGAGTGTTCCACTACTTTTTGCACAACTTGCTCTTATTTAGCAAGGACCTTAACTGCAAACTTCACAACAGGCTTTAGATTCATATTTGAACATTTCCTCGTGGAAAAATAATTATGCAGTTCTCCGTTCACATTATGAGACCAAAACGATGCCCAACAGCTGACCACTAGAACCACGACATTGCGAGGCTTTAAACAGGAAGTTGTCAGACAGAAGTGGCCACTGGGCCAACAGATATAGAATGACGGGAAGAGTCACAGAAAGGCATATAAGTGGACGTCCTTCGGGTTCAGTGTCCTGCCAAACCGAATGATGAATGCCATTCAGTTCCTGGCATATTTAAGGAAGGAGAGAGGCACCGAAGTGTCACGCCAGACCATTCAAAACCGTTTACATTGACACGGTTTGCGTAACAGGCAACCTGGAAGACTACCAGACTCCACCGTCTGGAACACGTCATCGTCTTTCATGGCAACATTTACACTGGACAAGGGACCAGTGAGGCTCAGTGTTGTTCTCTTGATGACTTTCAATCCACGTCAAGCAAAAATGATGATCACCAAAGAGAATGAAGACACTGTAAATCTTAAGAGAATCCTCCGTAGAAAATAATGAAACAGTAATGCTTAAAAACTGTTTTACCTCCCTGTAATTCTTGAACATGGTGAGCAGGTTTAATTGGCCACTTTTATGAACATTAATTTGTTCTTTAGTAGATCATTCCGTGGCAGAAAAACCTGTTGTTTTGATTCCTGCAAGGCAGTGCAGACTAACCTTCTTCTGCTTCTCGCTCCTGCCTCTGCAGCATCTGTTGCTCCGGCGGTAGAGCCTGCTGTAGGAGCTGCATGTAGAACTCGTTTTCCTTCTGCACCTCCTTCTGTTTCCTCAGGCGCATCTTATAGCTAACGTAGCTCTTGAAGCCAAAGCCCAAGGTCACCACTGGATAGCCGATACTAGGAGAAATAATTACAAGACTGCTTTTTGGTTCCACAGACACCAAAGCAAGGGAAGGGAATACTTTTACACGGCAATGCGTGCCTAAGGAAACTGCTTTGACTGAGTGATGCTTACCAGTGGGCGGCGAAGGGTCGACAGAGATCTACGTGAAAATTCTTCAGATCTTTGAACCGTATGGCAGCTTCGATGTACACAAACAGAATCCAGAGCGAAACGGTGGGTAGACAGACTCCTCTCTCTGGATGAAAGAGACAGACGTTAAAGCGGCCACTTGGCAGCCACATCCCAGATGAGGAACACAAGAAAACGTGAAACCGACTGAAACATTTTTTTTACTAACCTGTGTGCCACACATACTGGACCCATACGTAGGTGCTGGCTGCAAAAAACAACCACTGGACGGGGATGAAGAGGAGGCATATGATGTCTGATGTAAACGCCACACAGACGAAGAAAACAGAGAATGCCTAAATGGAGGTGGGGGGGGAGACAAAATTAGATGCTACTACATTTTCCAAGTCCAAACTCCATGCTTTTACTGAGCTCCTAATCTTAAATTGATACCAAACATGACTAAGACTTTACTGGAGATATTTCTACATTGGCAAATGTAGAAATACCTACAAATGTAGGTTTAAATACCTACAAAAACCAAACTGTGAGGGGATGGCTGGAACATTAGCTGCGTTTCCATTACAAGCAAACTTTGTTGAGATTCTGCTAATGTTGATTAGCTATTTTTTAATGTTGAAACAATTTTGCAGTTGTTTCCACTAAATTAAAATCACATGTTTGTTCACGCGATAAGTTAATAAAAAGCATGCCACAAAGTCGTCCTCCTTCCACTTCTTGTCGTCTTCATCTTTTCTGCCAGCAGTTGCAGCCGGTTGTTGATCTCGACTTGTGTGATGTGAAAAAAATGTTTCCATTGTAGTTTTGTGAAATACACCAATTTCGATACAGCCGAAAAACCACCTCATCCTAGCGCAAAAGGTTTTTAATTGAACATTAATTCAATTATTTTCGTAATTCCAGTTTGTGCAATTTTATAGTCAATGGAAAGGCAGCTTTTAATTCACATATTCTTCTACAAACATTCTGACCTGCACAATACTTGGCCATATTCCATACTTCCTGTAGGGAGTCTATGCACAGAGGGAACACAGACAGGCACTTACCAGACCCTGATATCTGAAGGAGTCGTAGACGCTTCGGATGAAAAGCCAGAAAGGCCACAGGTACTCGAACCTGAACTCCAGCACAAAGTCAGCCAGCAGAACCAACACCCACACCACCAGGAACTTCAGGTACAGGAACGTGCTGCGGGAACGAGGTAACCAGTTAAAGGGGAGGTAAGGAAACTAGGCGTCTTACGGATACAGAGCCTAGTAATGATTATTTGTTACGCTTGAACTTTTCCACACTAGCCAACCTTATACAAATGTATTTTAGCTTGACTTTAGTTAGTAGACCAACACCAACTACTTACCATTTATATTGTTGTAATTTTAATTAGGGTATTTGTAGACTTTCAATGTATTTTTTTTTTTTTATTATATTAGACAGCTTTATTAACTCACCTGCTCAGGGACTACAGATGGAAACTAGCATAAGCTAGATATGGTGCAAAGCACCTTTCATTAATGTTTTTTTGGACATTGTTACTGTTATTAATTAACTAAACAAACCAAATAAACAGACTATAGAAGATAATTGTAAAGAGAAAGGGA
This sequence comes from Poeciliopsis paucimaculata, assembly GCA_903067055.1. Classification (NCBI taxonomy): domain Eukaryota; kingdom Metazoa; phylum Chordata; class Actinopteri; order Cyprinodontiformes; family Poeciliidae; genus Poeciliopsis; species Poeciliopsis paucimaculata. Next base: position 37,332 of record CAEGAD010017756.1, on the reverse strand, counting down.
AATTATACAAAATAAAAGTCTATTAATTGGAGTGTATAACTTTCTATTCCACTAAGTCAATACTTTGTAAGATATTGCAATTATAGTTTTGAGTCTTTTGGACTGTAGTCTTTCCAGTGCTAGAGATTAGAGATTCAAACTATTGATGTTGATGGAGAATGACTGAATATATATATATATATATATATATTAAGTCTATTTTAAGATATTATAAACTGGATTTAGGTCTGGACTTTGACTAGGTCAATCTAATTTATGCATGTTTAGGGTTGTTGCCCTGCTGGAGGGTCAACCTCTGGTCAGTCTCAAGTCTTTTGCACCCTCCAAATGGTTTTTCAGTTTTCTTGTCTGTGTTACAAAAAAATAAAAAATTTTTTTTTAAAAATCCAGCTCACTGGCAGCATGATTCTCCCACCACCGTGTTTTGCAGCAGGGAAGATGTATTCATGGTGAGGTGCGCTGTTAAGTTTTCTGTAGTGTACAGCAAGTAAGGCAACACATTTGTGGTGTCCCCTGAGAGGAACGTGAAGGACAACAGGGTTTTTATGACTATTTGTTATGGAATATTCAACAATGTTCTGCAACTTAGAGAGGGAAATTATAATTTAAGAGCAAAAGGAAATGAAAAGAACCACCAAAAAGTGTTTTTCAGACCAGTGTGTTGGGTAAATATATAGAATGAATTAAATGATGAGCTCAAACAGAGTACAAATATAAATCACCTTTAAAAAAAACCCACCAGATTTTAAAGTATGTTGAATAGTAGGTTTAGGTCAAAGTAACAAAATTGCAATTGTTGCCGTTAACGATGTATAAATAATAGAGTTAATTGTGAGAACGTGGATTTTAAGCATCATTTCATTTGGGAATATTTTAAGGCCTGAACTGGTTTTGATAGACTTGAATGTTGGAGTGTACGAGAGTGTATTATACCTTCTGTTTTGGAGCAGTTTGGGTAAAATTGGCACATCCTTTTGTCATATTTATTTTGTTTTTAACTTTTGTCTGCTCAAATAAATACATATTTAAACGACAGTTAAATTAATTTTAAATTTTAGTATTTACTTATTAGGTGAACTTCTGAAGGCCTCTATTTCAAAGGGGTTTAATACACAGGCATGTCACAATTTCCAGGTTTATTCGTAAAAGGATTTGAATGCCACATTTTGTGGCCACTGCATCCAATAACATGCACCAACCTTTCCGTGTGTGACACAACTAAATGTGCAACAGTTCCAGGAGCACCAGCAAAAACTCAAAGATGGTTGGATGAAAAAAAAAAAAAAAAAAAAAACCCACTAAAAATCGCCTGAAAATCACATTTAGACATTTTACTACAGATCTGTGTTGAAAGATCTACACTCCCAAAGCAAATTTAAAGTTATTTCTCAATTTGAACGCGGACAAAACACACTGAAGAAGCCGACTGAAACCCCACTGTATGGTTTAAGCTCTCCTCCGTATATAATGAGTGTGGGTCATGCCTGGACATGCTGCCCAGCACAGCTGCTTTCCATTTCGTGTGGATTGCTACCAATCAACCAAAAAGGGGGCCACAAGTTAAATTAAATCGGCTGTAAATAAGACATTGTTTCATTCATGTATTTAAATGGAGCCCCCCCCTCCTCCCCTCTCTTCTGCCAGACAAAGCACATGTGATTTCAAAACGAGCGCCTCCGTCATTACAGCTCTTCTCACAAAGTTCCAGAGCATTTTTGTCTATTTTAACCGGACGCATTCCCTCAGGGTGTCATTTTTTTATTAATGGTGCTCGTGGAGTTATTCAAGCACTAATTCAAATTTGACCAGAAATGTATTTATTTATTTTTTTAAAAGGCTTACACCGTGTCTACATGCCAGCTTATAAAACCGTTAAGCCGGGCCTGATACTGTGAAAAAACACACGAGCGCGTCCATTCAGTTCATATTGCAGCTGAAACACGAAAGCACACAGAGGCTGTCAGTCGCGTCCTGACACATACAGAGCGACGCCATTGTTATACAATAAGGTCCCCTCCAACCCCCCTTCTTTTTTTTTTCTTTTTTTTTTGTACCTGCTATATATACCCTCGGTGATTCGGTTCCGTTTTAACGGCCGTCGGAGTTTGCTGCAGTCCGCATTGCGCCGCTTCATCCTCCCCCTGTTGATTCTCTGTTGATATCGCTCTGGTAACTGGAACTGGAAACGTCACCCGCTCATCCTAACATCCCCGCTCGTTCCAATTACCCACCATTGTGGCTGTTTTATGCTCATGAAACAAAGAAATAAATAAAAACAGTCCGCCGAAGGCCCTCCCCCTTTCACGACACGGCTGCGTCGCTCGCGTCTTGACGTGTCGCGGCGGCGGCGGCGACGTCGAAGACGTAGGAAACATGGCTGCTTCCTGCTAGTCGAAGTGTTTGCCTGATTTTTATTTTTTTTTGTATGTATTTGCGCAAAACATTCATTTCTGAACGGTAAGTCTCATGAGGTTGTGCGTTAGTTTCCGTTTGGGTTTGGTTTATTCGCCGTAAAGACGCTTAGAAAAAGTCAAAGTAGACGCCAGCATGCGCAGTATTTCTTCTCACATGTTTTCTTAACCACGTTTGTTTTGGTCTCTTTGGTATTTCGCTTAGACATTTTCCTCCAAGCCACAATGTTTCCTGTTTCTGTTATATCACTTCAGCTTAACAAGAGGAGCCGTAGGTGTATGCGAACTAGAGTACATTTGTGGATTTTTCAACTTTTAAGTTTCCGGGTGATTGAAACTGCAGTGAAGCTCACTGTGTCAAATATGGCAGCTAGACGAGGCTTTTTATTAAAGCTGTAAAATTTTTACCCAGTTGGGGGAAAAAAAAGTTTATTTCTAGAGCATTTGAAAGCTCAGCAGTGCCACCTGCTGATCTAAAAATGAAACTCAGGAAATTATGTAATATGTGTAATACAGTATTTTATTTAGACACTTATTTGTAATCCAAAATTTGACTGTACCTTTTATTTGATTAAATTTTACTTTTAAAAGGAAGATACTTGCTCGTGCAGCTGGGCAATAGTTGTGCTATTAAAATTCTTAAAAGCTGCATTTAAAAACAAACAATTTAAATTAACAGGGCATAAACCCCCACCCCCAGAAAAATCAAATGGTATCAAGGCTTTGTATGTTGGCTTGAAATGATAATAGTTTCAAAGATTTTCAAAGCTGAGGTTCTTGGAGTGATGCTTCACTACTCGACCTAAAATATATGACAAACAGGTACTTAAACATCCCCAAAACTGGCTCAAATTTTCAGAAATTGTAAAGCTTTAGTAAGCACATTTTACTGGTGAATGATCTACCTTTTTCAGTGTTTACAATAAATGTCAGGTAATTTACCTGCAATTGTCTTTCATCCAGCGTAAAAAGGTCAAGTCAAAAAATTTTCTGCTGTAAAATTTTGTATAATTTTGCCTTTTACACATTTATCTAACTGTCAAAATGTGTTTTTTTTTATTGTTTGTTTTTAAGCTGTTAAATAGCAATAAGCTCTGTGTTTCGACAGATGATAAACACGGAGAAAACGTTCCAATCTGTTGAAGAGCAAGAACAGGACGAGATGGAGGAGGAAGACAAGGAGGACGACGAAGAGGAAGGAACCACAAGTTCAGATAATAATAATGATGATGATGAGGAGGAGAAGGATGAAGCGGGAGGTGAAAAGGAAGCAGAACCGTCGTCTGCTGCGGAGGAAAAGAAGCCCTCCGATGTCCTGAATCTAAACAACGAGGTGGTGAAGATGAGGAAGGAGGTGAAGAGGGTGAAGGCTCTGATCATCAGGAAGCTCACTCGTCAGATTGTCGCCTTGAAGAAGAAGAAGGGAAAGGAGGCAGAAATGGAGAGGAATCAGAGGAGAGCTGCGAGGCTGCTGGAGGAGGTCCACAGCATGAAGAAGCTCCATCCAGACGGGGTACGGCCGTCCCGCTCTTTCTCTGAAACCTGAAATGTTCTGTGTTTGCTTGATTCCACAGTCAGGGGTTAGCATTTAGCCTCATTGTTAGTCCTTTCCTGTTTCTAGCTTTCTTCCGACATGTTAATCCCCTCTATCTAGAGCAACTGTTACACCTGTCCTAGTAAAATCCAAGCAAAATGTATTTCTATAGCAAAACAAACAATGAGGTGTCAATACTTTTTCTAAGCAGCTCTAACCACAGGCGTTTTAATTTTTTATTTGCCGACAACTACAGGTGACCAAGACGGCCTTGCAAAAGAACCTCAACTTTGAACGTGTTTGCAAAAACCCCAAGTCGACCATGTTAGACAGAGCTGTAGCACGCATCGCCAGCCACCCTCAGTTCAGGAAGAAGATCGAGAGCATCAGAGCCGCCGTCAAAGACTTCAGAGAGGAGCGCAAGAAGGCCAGAAATCAGGGGGAACACCTGAAAGTTCAGAGATCACCAGAAAACAACACCCAGCTTTCACCGGACACAAGACAGGACAGAAAAAATGAGGATGAAGACAAAGACAATTCTTTGACCCAACAAGTGGAAGACATTAAGGAAGGAGCAGATGTCTTTAAAAGTGCTAAGAAATCAGTTGTACAATCACCTGCTACCTCTGATGTTCACAAGCAAGAGAAGCCAGAGTCTACTAGTGCTAAAGCTACTGTCGTTAAAAACAGCATGAAGCCTAAACCTCAAAGCAAACATGGAGAGAAGAATTACCGTCTTGAGTCTGGTCCTGAATTAGCTCTCAAAAGCGCAGATGAAGAAGAGAGCGACGTTGAGTCGTCGGACGACGAAGAGAAAGACTACTTTGACGACAGCACAGAGGAGCGTTTCCACAAGCAGTCGTCCGCGTCAGAGGAGAGCGATGAAGACGACTTCTTCATAGGGAAAGTGAGCAAATTCAAGAAGAAGAAGAAAAAAGAGACGAGCGGCAAAGTGGAGGTGGATGAAGAACAGCGAGGGAAGAAAGATCCGGGCGACGTGAAAAGCGACAAACTCCAGAGTGAACTGGACGAGCTGGAGTCCAGGTTGAAGTCCAAACCCTTGACGGTTCAGTCTGTGTTCTGCTCGTCGCTGGCCGGAGGTAAGGGTGGACGGGGTGGCCACAAAGGGAAGGGAACGGGTAAATCCGGAGCTCCGGGAAACTCCAAAACCGGCGGAGGTCTAAATGATGGAGGCTCTGGCAAATTAAAGTTCACAAAGCAGGAGGACAGAACTTCAGATTCTGGGGCCAAGTTCGGCAAACGACCCGAGTCGGACAGAAAAGAATCTGGGTCTGCCGGGAGAGGAAGAGGCAAAGACGTCCGAAAGCAGAGGGACAACAGGGGGGGAGGCTTCCTCTCCCATCAGCCGCCACAGCCAGCGCTCCATCCATCATGGGAGGCCAGCAAGAAGAGGAAGGAGCAGCAGGGACAAATCCTGGCATTTCAAGGGAAGAAGATTAAATTTGATGATGATGATGACTGAAGGAATAGTTTTAGAACTGAATAAATTTAGCCTTCAAGAATGTATTTTGGTTGTGGTCATCTTCTGTCCCTCCTAGATTTAAAGTCTATTGCTTGGACACTTGTCATTTGTTCAAGTATAGATGCAAGATGGTGTGTTGAGGCCATTGTGAACTTCTTTGTCTTTAGTGATAAAACTTAAGTCTTAAGATGTTTGAGGCGTCAGAATATGACGGTTTAGTACTTTTTTTTTTTTTTTTTTTTTAAATTAAACTACTTGTATGTTTCAAGGAAAATTTGTTTTAAACTTGGATTTTCATGTGTACGGACATGGAGATGTCACCTATTTCTCTGTTCACGTTTCTTTAAAACTGTCATGTGACGCGTTTACTTACACTGTGGAAAATTGTATAAATTGAATAAAATATTCGATAATGCAAACTTTATCTTCTCATTGTGAGCCACAAGATTTATGAGACAATCGCAGAAATGTCTATTCACGCTTTCTTTTCACTCTTATTCAGATGCGCCACCTGCTGGCAGAAGTAATAGCACACCATTAAACGTTCAGATTGGGTTACTCTAAAAAGTTGAAATGATTACTTTGGATATGTAACTAAATATATATTGTTTAAAAATCAGTCAGTATCTACCTTTACCTTTGTAAAGGTAGATACTCTGGACAAAGGTAAGCGTGTTATTGACAGCAGCCTGTTGAACAACCTCCCCTTTAATAGAGAGGCCTCCCAGCTTTGTTTGGTTTGCAATATCATTTTTTAGAAACATATTTCAAATACTAACTGTGACAATAGAGTTTTATCATTAAGTTGAAGGATCTGTGAACAAACCTGAGTTGTGCTAAAAACCCCAAGAACTTGTGATTGATTTGAATTACTCGATTGTTTTGAAATCAAAATTCTCTAATTCAGCATACACGATTTAATCTCCATCAAAAATGACAAGTAGGAAAACAGAAAGGAAACTCCTAATGCTGTAGTTTGTAGCACAGTCTCTTCATTGCTGGCTTTAGTTTTGGTGATTTCACTACAAGTCATTTTACCAACTCAAAGGAACTTGGATCTTGGAATGACATCAAAACCATTTTAATTGTTCAAGCTCCAAATTAAGGCACAAACAGGATCAACATCCACAGTGACCCGTATTAGTATTTCCTAATAATAATTAGCCTTAATAACAATTTTTCTTAGCACAACTTTAAACATTTGTAGCACCATATTTAGTGAAAGAGGACTGTGTAAGACATGTTTAATGAGATATAAACGACAGTGATGTAAGGCAGCCATTTGGATTTCGATGCTGCTGCGGTTATTTAGAAAATTCTGACATTTCTGCTCATTTCTCCCAACTATAAACCGGAGCATTTCAACTTCTAATGGTAAACGAAAAACATAAACGGCATGTGTCATTTTTGTCAATCGTTGGATATGAACATTTACATGTAACCCCCCCGCCACGGCCCCCCACCACCAATCTGAAAAGGTTTGTCTTCCGCGTTAAAATGGCCGCACTTGGGAAACTTGGTACTGAATTGGTTTTGTGGTTCTTGCTTTTAAAAACTCTTAGAATAACTGGTGCCTGAATACGGTCAACGTTATTAAGCCAAGTTTGACTTAATAACGCCTCACGACGACTTTAGTAATCTTTAGTAATGCTCACTTTACCCGTATTGATGCAAACATATGGCTTTGTGACGTTAGAAAATCTAAAGTCTATTGTTTCTCGTAGGATTTAATTGGAAGAAATATTTGCGTAAATTTGGTCAAATTATCAAACGCAATAATAATAATAATAATAATAATAATAATAATAATAATAATAAATAGATATTTCGGATACTTTTATTTTGAAGGCCACCTCTGACGTTTGTGTATATCCGGAGGCTGCACAGGCGTGCTTAGCCTCCGCCGAGGCGATTTGGCGGGTAATACTTTTGTATATTTCTGATTTCGGTCGGCGCATAGTCTGAAGCAGGGCCCGGGTGATGCTAAAGTAACTTTTAAGAAGAAGTGTGCGAAATGTTGTCAACACCAATAGAGAAAAGAAAGTACTTTTGCAGTCCTGAGGTAAGCTTGGGAAGGGGGAGGGACTGTTGTTTCAACAAGCTAAGCAAACTTTTAAGTTAGCCTTCGCTTACGTTACGCTGCAGACTCGTGAGTCAGGTGATACACGGAGTCGAATTGAAGCATTAATTGCTTGTCGCGTGTGTAACAGGGAGCAGAGAAGTGAATATTGAATCAAAGTCGCCCCTTAAGCAGACTTGGCAAGCTTTATGAGCGTGTTTATTTGTTAATATTTTCTGTCAGGCTAATAGCAGACTGGAACTGCAGGGCCGTGTACCGCGCGAGCCTCAGGACGAAGGCGGGACCATGGAGTCTGTCGCTGGGGGCAACCAAACCAAGATGGGCTTAGCCTCTCAGACCCATAATATAAAAAAAGGTGAGGCTTTGCAATCCTGCTTTTTTTTTTGTTGTTGTTGTTCAATTCTTGCATTACATATTTTGTCACATTAAAGCCACAAACATTTAGTGTGTGTTTATTAGATGAAAGTACAATAATAATGTTATTTAAAAACTAACTGACACATGATATTGCAAAGAAAATATATTGTGCAACCCTAGCATAGACCTCAGTGTCTAGAGCTGCAAAGCTGGTAGAAAGATTCCTCAACAAAAAATCTACTAATGATTGACTCAGGAGGCATGCATATTTTGGGAAATTTTTATTTAGGTGGCCTTCTCAGTCCTGGTGGACTTTATAAAAACTTTGCTTATATTTTGACAGAGCGTGAAAAAATAAGATGCTATTACTTTAAATGCTAATAATCTCTATTTAAGTGTTAGTTTTGTTGTGCAGTGACCTCAGTGTCCAGTACTTGTTCCAGTTTTGATATCAGGGTAATTTCTTCCCCCCCCAACCCACAGAAGCCATGCTGCTGTTCCAGAAGACCCGTGCCGATAACTCTCTGGTTCTCCTGACGAGGAAGTTTGCTCAGAGACTAAATCGCTCTCTCGGTGGAGTGGTGGACCTCAACTTGGTCTCAACGGAGCTCAAAGTGTCCAAGAGGCGTCTGTACGACATCACCAACGTGTTGGAAGGGATCAATCTCATGAAGAAGACTTACAAAAACCACCACCAGTGGTTGTAAGTACAGTCAACTCTTATTATTCATGTATTGTATAGCCAAAATAACTCTTTCCTGAGCTGGTAGGCAGTACGTAGTACTAATTGAAGTCGCCTAACCAATTTAACATGAATAGAATGTGAAGAGATCTTAGAAAATTGCTTCAATTGATTATGAAATTGGGTTCAAATTGAAGGCAGCTCAGGCAGAATGTCCAGTGGAAAGCTGCTTCAACCCAAACCTCAAACGTAGCAAATGGTTTCAAAACAATCAGTAACTTCCTCTGTTGTTTTGAATTAGTTGATTGATTGTATCTATTAATCAAATGTTTATTTTTGGAAGATTTATTCCTGGGACTATGTGGACATAAGATTTTATTTGTTTTTTTTACTAATGTGCTCCTTGGGTTTCCATAGTTCAGAATGATAGCTCACCCATGGCGGCCATCTTGTTTGACAACCGTTTTTCACAGCTTCCGCTTATTGGAACTTTGAATTCAAGTGAACTATACGATGGAATGTTAGGACCACACAAAGCTTTTCTTTCTTAAATTACAAGAACAAAGTCTAATAACGATAGAGTCGAAATAATACGAGAATAAGGTTGCAATGCAATGAGATATCAGCAATATCAGTACATCTGCCACAACAACAATTTTTGCTGGACGATAAATTGTCCCAGAGGTTATTGAGATAAACGATAATATTGCTGTTTTGAGATCAGGTTCGAGTAATATATTGATAAGAGCATAATAAAGCAAGAACAAGTTCCCAAAAATTAATAAACTTTAACCTCAATCAAAGAAACAATTGAGACCAAATTCCAGACTGAAAACTTTTGTCATATCACAACTATTTTCTTGTAATTTAAAAAAAAATCTCATTGCCTTATACTCTGTCGTACCACAAACAGTAGAAAAGAATGAATTAAAAGCCACTTTTTCAAAGTATTTTCTGTCATTTTGTAATTTTCTTTTTCTTTCTTTAAGAAAAGAGAGCAAAAACAATTTTTTTATCTGATATTTAAAAAAAAAGAGAGATTTTATTTTGAAGTGGCATCGCCCGGCTCTATTCTTCTTTGCCCAGGTGCGGCCCTGTGGAGGACAACCTCGCCAGAAGCCTGGAGGCTCTGATCGAGGAAGAGGAGAAACTGGACGAGCTCATCCAAATCTGTGCCCAGGAGATCAGCAGGCTGTGCGAGGAGAACCTGCATGACAGATATCCTTGGGACTTTCAGCCTCTGCTGTCAGATATATTGGGCCGTTTTTGTTTCAGATTTACCTGCAAATACACATCGATTACTTTCCTGAACTCCACCGATCACGTACGCCTACCTGACGTACGAGGACATCAGGAGCATTCCAAGTTTTGAGCAGCAGACTGTGATTGTGATCAAAGCTCCGCCCGAGACTCGCCTTCAGGTGCCACATCCAGAAGAGGTACACTATCGGGACGATTTCAGATTGTTCTGCAAAACTCACTTCATAATCACACCGTCCTCTTCTTCTCAGAGCTTGCAGATTCACCTCAGAAGCACCAACAGGCCCATCGATGTCTTCCTCTGCTCTGACACACCGGTTGCCATGGAATCCATGGAGACGTCGGCTGCGGGCAGCGCCAGCGGTGGACAGGTCCAGCTACCCGCCTGTGTTAAATACTCCTCTGCACCTCCAGCCTTCTCAATGCAGACGTCGACTAAAGGTGAGCAAATCACTTTATGAAAGGAAAAGAAAAATCTATATCAACAAACCGGGCTGTGTGCGGAACAGTTACATCAGCAGGTTTTCCACTCTCTCTATTAATGTCACACATCTTCGTCTCAGTCACTTAGAACTAGAACACATCAATACCTTAGTTTTGTTTCTCAGAGGTGGATTTGGACTATATAGTTAACTATTGTTAACAGAACAGGTGCAGACATGACCTGGTGGGCGGGGCTAACAGTCAATAGTCTCTCACAGCAGAGAATGATGTATTGTAAAATGACAAAACCGCCACAAAAAAGTTCAAAGCTCAATTTTTCTTTCTTTTTTTCTTTCTTTTTTTTATTTATTTTTTTTTAACTCTGATTCATTTTTTTTTCTCTATTTCTTCCCCCTATCCCAATTGTCTTTCCAGAGAATGCTAACAGTAGCTGTGAAACGAAAGGTTTCTCAAACCCAGAGTCTGAGGTGACACCACACTCGACACTGTTAAGTTTCATCCCTTTGACGAACTTGTGCAGCATCCCCCCGAAACTCGAACATAGCTACGCCATTTCGTCTCCGATCTCCTCCTTTGACGGGGAGCGTTGCCTCATCAGCCTGACCACAGATGAAGGTGTCACAAAGTTCTCCTCAGCCTGACATGGAGATGCTGCGTTGCTGAACAGACTCTGTTGGAATCGTCATTCAGGCTGAGGGGAAATAAAAAAACAAAACAAAAAAACACTCAAATTAAGTTTTTGTTTTGGAACTTTTACTACCTCCGAGGAAACGTCACACTGGATTTGCTTCGGGAATGCTAAGAAATTCAGGCTTATTGGCTGGATGCTGTTGGGCTACAGTGTTCATCTATCTGAGATCACTAATCTGTTTAAGATTGAGTGAGAGAACCTGGATAACTTTTCCTGCTGGATGTCAAATGAACTGTAAAGACATTATAAAGGGACAAACTCGGTTATAGGATGTGACTTGAATTCACTCACTGATTTAAAATCAAGGTAAGATCCTCGAATCATTCAACCTTGGATGTAGTTTGCTGCAAAGGCGGAGCAGTGTTGGGTACGTTTTATTTTCAAAGTGCTCCATCATGAATGGGCAACACATGGCATAAATAATGATGATGTCACCAGGAAGTTTCCACAGCATCTGACAGTCATTCTGTTGTCCCATGGTGTCTTGACAAGACATCCATATTTTGTACCCACGCGCCGCCATTTTATCCCAAAACTCCAAACCTAGTTCCACTTTTTGCCTGTAAGCAGTGCCAGTGTACTTTACCATTTTGTATTGTTTTGGGGCAAAGGTGTTCTTGATGAATAAAAGAATTGTAGAATGGAGAAATCTTTTAAAATTTTGTAAAAGACTATGTTAACTATTATTTCCATTGATTCCCCCATTGGAGCCTGCTGACCTTTATAAAATAGGACCCCTGATTAAACTAAGACTAAGCTGAGCCACTTGCTGTTAGTAGAGATTATTTATTGGAGTTACATAAAAATGTTTACTTTCAGTAGAGTAAGAGCCATTGGTTTTCAACACAGGTACAAAATTTTCCTGTGATGGGATAAAATGACCACCATTTGTTTTCCTAATTAATTTGCACAGATTATACAAACCTTTATGTTTTTTTCCCAGGATTGCCCTGATATAAGTTAATAAATTTATATGACTGACAAGGCACAGACCGGTAGGAGATTCTGACTGTATTTAACCCTTTAGTAAAATAAGTTTAACTTTTGTAACTTTTAAAAACACAGTTTTTACATCTCTGTTAAAATTGTCACTCTGTCCTGTTAATGTAATATAAAAATGGAGCTCCTCTGCCTTCTCTCTATGGTCCTACAGCCATCTGCAGAAATACACCAATCAGAGCCAGGAGGAGAGTCTTAGCGATGTCCATCAAGCTCATGTAGGGCTCACACCCTACCCACTGCTCTCTACTAGGCTACAGCTAGTTCCCTGCGGTGGAAGCTGTCTTGAATGCTATGGCTTGTTGGTACGGCCACCAATGACAGCAGATAAAGTTTTCCTGTAATAAGTTGTTTCTAAGCAATCAGCACATTGAGCAGTGCATACTCAAGCATGTTTGACAATACTAAGACCTTCCTGTTGGTTCTGATTGGCTGCATCCACCAATTGTAGATTTAAAACTAAAATGCCTTCATCTCCAAATTGTTAGTTTCTTTCCAAGCTGAAATATTTCCAGAATCAAATTTGACTGGCAGTGCGCAGCAGCATTTAGGGGATGGGTCACACTGGATTACTTTTGGCAGCCAAAAGAAACTCCTCGTTAAAAGACCTGAGAAGACTTGTTAATGTTGGACGATAGACTGTTTTTAGGCTTTGGTATAGGTAAGCAGAATAAGGCTGTTCCTGACGTCAGGATGGACAATTCAGGTTTAAAAGCCTCAACATCAAGTCTCAATCAGTCTCGAACCGGCACATTTTGTACATAATATTTGTCTTATGAAACCCTTATATAGGCTACTATAGGTCTTGACTCTTGGGGTTTTGGATTGGTCCATTTCCCTTTACTGCAGTCTTATTAGAACTCCCTGCCAAGACTGACTGAAACGCTCCTTTGTAATTTTCTCAGGTCTCTAGCTCTTACTTGCTCTTCAGCCTTCTGATCCGTAGACTTTTGATTGCACTCTTAAGGATTTGACATTGAACATTGCTGCAGTGAAAAGTCTCATGACAGTATTTTTGTCATCAAACCATTCAGAGAGTGGTATGCCCATGCAGACAGTGTGCCCTCCGGTCGATGTTAAGAGTGGTGGGAGGGAATTGTCTCCTGATGATGCTCTGGACCTCTGAAAGCATCGACTTTTATTTCTCCGTTGTCACAAAAGCCCTTTATGCCTTCCATTTAAGGACCTGCCCTACATTACGAAACAATTTCAACTGTGACAACTTAATAGTTGTCGGGTGCACGCGGCTCTGAGGGCGTTAGCTGTATTTCAGCGCACACTTCGACTTGTCATGTTGGGAGAAGCTCAGGAGGATTTGGCAGCACTAAAGAGAAGTACTGTTTGGTTTCAGTCTGCTGGTTTTAGCCTGTTTGCCTGGAATTATCCTGGTTTAGCCATTCAGCTCTGCTAAAACAACGAAACTGGGTTCTATTTTGCACTTTTTTGCTGCACATTCAAGGCCTAATTTGGTCTTCGTGGTGCAGAAGTGTAAATACAGTGAGATAAACAAGTATTTGATACAGCTCTGATCTTTAGAGCTTTCCCACTAAAGAAGAACAGAGAGGTCTGTAATTTTCATCATATACCTCAACTGTGAGTACAACAGAGTATTACGACCATAGTAGGAAAAAACTAAAAAATAAAACTGCTGCAGTCATAATATCCTGAGAATAGTCATCATATTATGAGTTGCTCAAGTATAAAGTCGGAATATGAGGAAGTCGCAACAATATAAGAAAAAAAGTCATATTGCGAGAATAAAGGTGTATTATAAGAATAGTTAGGATATTACGACTTTATTCTCATGATACTAGAACTTTATTTTAGGAATTATTTAGACTTTATTGTCCCAAAACTTAGAATATATTCTTGGCGTGGCCCCAATAATCCGTCGTACATGAGAGACAGAATCTTAAAAAAAGTAGACAATATTGTTTAATTAATTGATCAGACTTGTACTGTAGTTATTGAGTTTTTTTGCCCACAGTGCCTGAGGAATTTTGGCCCACAGTTACATGCAGATCATCTCCAAATCTTTCAAAATTCAGGTTCAGCTCTCTCCAATGATTTTCTATTTGTTTTAAGTCGAGATACCTAAGCAATACATTAATTCACGTCAGGAGCTTGATGTGCTTCCTTTGGAGCCACTTCTTACCTGCTCTGGCTGTATGCTTTGGGTCATCATCATGATAAAAAGCAGGACCTGTCTGTAAAGCTCTTGCTGAAAGAAGCGTTGCCCTAAATCTCCTGACTCGTGGCCCTCTCCATTCTCTCCTCAGGAAAACTCCCACAAATCTGCTTTGGTGATGGTGGTGAGGAGCAGTGGTGTCCAAAGTCGGTCCTCATCCTGCATGTTTTAGTTCTCTCCCTGGTTAACGCAACTGGATCAATTGATAGGTCATTAGAAGCCTTAAGAAGAACATTGACATGCTGAGGAGGTTGTTACTACCACCAGGGGGAGAACTAAAGCATGCGGCGTTGCGGCCCTTGAGGGCCCACTTTGGACACCACTGGTGTAGAGTGAGACACTTAATCAGGAACTAAATGTAGCACATTTTTCTTCTTTTGGAAATTGTCACCTTTAAATTGTTTTGCGTCATTTTGCTTCATTTTCCACTCTCAGACTTATTGCTTATGTAGTCATACTTTTAAGATCATCTGATTAAGTACGCCAACTTCTGTTGGTTTCAGGCTACTTTTGCCGGAAAATGGGTTGTTTAATGTTCCAAAGAAAAGAGCAAAAACCGCTCTAGAAGACTAATTTTGAGAAAATGTATTAAGCATTAAGCTTACATTTTCTTCACATATATATTCTAATGAGACAGTTGACCTCCATCAGAGAAAAATGTTAAAAAGAAAAGCAGTACTTCTCCTCCAGGCCTCTCTTCCCATTTGTGAAGCACCTGAAACATTTCTCACCTCTCTCTTCATACTTGGTGTGAATCCCCCCCCCCCCCCCCAATGGAGTATTTATGTGGCGACACTAGGGGGCAGCGAGAGCCCACAGAATCTCAAAAGTGTCCCGGCTGCTTCAGACCCGATGTTGTTTTCAAACTGCCAGATGAAGCGCTACCCTTTGGTTTTCAGAAATACAGTTTTTGTGAATTCAAGCGGAAATGAGTTAAGGTGATGTGTGGAAGTTCTCTTGTGTTTTTGAGAGTGGAGAAGAAACCAAGGTGTCAGACTGAACACCTGCATACAGTGATGACATTATTTCAGAAACAAATATCGTTTCTTGAGGTTTTTTTTTTTTATTATGGTGTTCGTTCTATGAGATGTTTTTGGTAAGAAAACCATGTCCCAAAGTGATACAGAACATCTGCAGAATGTTCCAGACTCAGAGTCAGGTCAAAGGTTAACAGAAGAGGCAACACTCTGACCATGTTTACTTTAAATATATGAAGTATTTCTGCTTTATTAAACCATTTGTAACTAGAAAAATCTTTAAATTAATAAGAAATTCAGTGAAATTCCAAGTGCCGAAGCTATTTCTTAAAACTTTTCTCGTACCTTCAGCATCCACAAACAATCTCTCTTTGTTTGAGCTGCAGCATCTGAGAAAAACACATCATCGCCCCAAACATGATGATGTAATCCCTTGGCCACCCGCAGTACTGCAGTGGTGTCCGTAGATGGCAGTGTTGGACCTGAAAATGCCCCCTCCTTGAACTCTGTCAACCCAATTCCCCCCACAAACAGTGGCACACTCAGTCTGAGTTCATGGAGAGTCACTGGATCATTGCTGGTATTGATTCATGTGTGGTTCTGATTTTCGTTTTTTTTTTTTCTTCTTCTTCTGTGCCACTAAGAAGGGGTGGGGATGGGAGGAGAATTTTTTTTTTTTTTTTTTAAAGATTGGTTTGTATTGAGTCGGCCCTGGATGTCGGCGCACCTCCAGGAGTTAAAGAGCAGTCAGTTGTGTCTGTCAATCAGCCAATCAATTTCTCCATGAAGGTTTGTTCTTAAAGTGCTTTTCCTTGTCACCTGCAAACTAATGACGCACAGCGGGAGGCTTAAAGTGCTGAGCAAAATGCACAGATGGCTGGACTTTAACAGCGACATAGGACAGAGTCGCCACTTAAGATAACATCCCTCAGGTTTTGCATGTGTATGTTTTTTTTTTTTTTTTTTGACTCTGAAGGCCAGTCCAGGTATCTCTTTTTAGCCAAATTGTGCTACCGGTTCCTGCGCTGCAACTGTACTCCCTTCGCCCGGGCTGCCGTTACGACTGCTGAAAACTCACAGAGGCTGGAAGAGAAAACAAAACTCGTAGAGGGTTAAAGAGGGAGCACGAGAGAGGGAGAGAGCGTACTACTCGCCTCTCATTGGCGGCGGGGAAGCACGCGTCGTCTTTTTACGCAGCACCACCCAGCCAATCGTCTACCTTTTGCAATGTTTTGGGTTTATGAATGAAATGGATAGTGAGAAAGCAGCGCGGGAGTAGTTTGATTCACCACTCTGTAGCTCAGGGTGGAGAGTCGATTCTAAAAAAGAAAAAAAAAAAGGGAAAAAAACAGGTGTACCTGTAGTTTGACTCACAGTAGCTGTGGATGTGGAAGAATGAATGGTGGATTCAGAAGAAACTTAAGGTGGTTATGTCTGTGGAAACCTGTTGCCTAATGAGTGCTGATACTCTTTTCTTGTAGAAGATGTATATGTATATAACTTTTTTTTTTTCCAGAAAATGCTCGACGCAGCTGTCCCTTAAGATTAAAAAAAAGAATGGAAAATCTAACAGAGATTCGCAGAACACAAGCACTTTCTGAAATCCTTGATGGGTTATATCATCTTATGACAGTTTGCGCTGACTACTGAGTAATATTTCTTCTACATTTCACTCTGGTAGTGTATTTTTTTAAGTAGGGTTCTATTAAGTTATGTGTAGTAATTATCTTACCTGGGGTTGCTCGCTCTCTTTCAGCTGTTAAATTTTGATGAATATGTGACTACGTTGTCAACTAACTGGTAGTCAGAGTGATAGGACGACTTCCATGTTTCCACAGATTATCTTTGAAACAAATGTCTTTGTCAAATGTCTTTTTTTATTATTATTTTACAATATTTGAAATGGATGAAATTAACCTAGCCACTTAAGATACTTAAGCTATTTAATCATGAACAAACATTGTGGAAATATGTCATCAATAATAGAGTAGCATCTTCCTAATTGAAATGAGGACAAATTGTCTTTATGTCTACGTATGGTTAGGACTGTCACAATAAAAAATTTAACCAAGTGATAAATTATCCAGGAAATGATTGCTATAAATTATAATGTCATTACGAGTCCATATCCAACTAATATGATAATAAAGGGAAATATACCCACTCAGATAAAAAAAAAAAAAACAACCTAAAAACATTTAACATTCTAAATAGCCGAAATAAATGAAACAATCGAAACAACAATAATTAAAACAAACTATGAACTTCCTACAACCAAAACTGCATTTTAATAAATAATAATCATTCAGCTTAGACAGGGAAAACAGGCAAAAGTGCCAGGTAGTGGAAACCAACTACTTCCTACTGCGTATCAAATATTTGTAGTGTTTCTCAGTGATATTAAAGGACTCTTGTAATTTAAAAATTATTACACTCATTTCAGTTTATTATGTGGTTAATTGATTTATTACTTATTGTGACAGGCCTACACACTGTAATCATGACTTGCTAGAACATGTTTCTGCTACTGGATAAGCTAGCTGCTATATAGCTGGACATCAAAAGGCCTAAAAGACCCATCAGTACAGCCTTTCCTTTTTTTAATCTGCATTTTCAGTGTGTATCTTTCTGTTAATCTCCAACCCTGAATATATTATTGCCAGTCACACAGAAAGGCAGTGATTCTGCATTTTATTTCTTTGCAACTGTACAAATTGAGCAGGATTACATCCATACTGCCAATTCTTCAGCTGATCTACCTCCAGGGGTGGCCTTCATGGGTGACTGCCCTCCCCTCCCCGGAGGAGACGATTTCCAGGGGGATTGACTGTAAGATGTGTCTTTATTGATCACCCGAAGGGAAAATTACACATTTTGGCATGTTTTTCCTCTTTCAGCATCACTGCTTGAATTGACCATTTTGAAGTGGAGTTCTTTGTTTTAATGTTTTTTTTTCTTTTCTTAAAGCAAGAAAAATGCAAGACCATTGCACTAAAATGAAGAAGACGTTAAATAGAATATCTAGAAAATTTAAATGTATTTATTTTTTCTTAAAATGAAGGTTTCATGAATACAAATAGGCTTTTGAAATTTCTAGTCAGTGTGGGATATTCTAGTCCAGCTTTGACTAGGCCATAAAAGTGTGGGTTTTGATTAATTTCATTTCAGGCTTCAATCATTCACCTTCATAGCAGAGGACCGTAATTGTAGTTAAAGCGCAGTAGTTAATCCAACTTTATATTCAGCACAGAAAGCAACCAAGTATTTCCTGTTAAAGGTAAGTTCCTTCTGTCTGCTGTCGCCATATGCTTGCTCTGGAGGAGGCCGGGCTTTCTCACAACTCATAAACCATTTGGCTTTATAAATGGATTTAAATATGCGCTGTACAATAACTAGTGTCATAACTTAGTTTAAAACTGTTAGCATGTATGTATGACCTATCTGCTCTTGTGAAGTTTGCTTAGTAACAGAGTAATGTATTGATTGGTCTGATGATTAATTGAATAATCAAATTAAAACAAAGTATCATTCTGTAGTAGCTACTTAAGCTATTAAAACAAGTCTATGAAACAGAAAATGCAAGTAAAGAACAATTCAGTTCCTTTTTTGTGCTTTACCATCAACCTGCCAGTGGAACAAGAGATGGAAATTAGCCACCTGGCTATGATATCTTATAAATATATCTTGCCCTGTTTTTAAACTGAACTTTAATAAGATAACGTATTTCTTAAAATGTGCTAAAATTCAAATGGAACTTTTAGTCCCAAGTTTGAAGTATGAAAAAACTTAAAGTATAAAAACAGATGACAGTTCACATTCACTTTTTGTTAACTTTTTATTTGAAAGAAATAGAGAAACACAGAGGCCGTGTAGCTGTGGTACAAACTGAAGTCTGTAGTGTTCAAAGAAAAATCAACCAAAAAAAAGCCTTGGCTGAAGAAAGGGCAAGTAAATGAAAGGCATAAATGGTTAAGTTCGTAAATTAAAAAGTTTCCATATATTATTTCCAGATGAATGCAGCTTGTTTTTTTGAAAGCTGGGCAGGCAGTCCGTCAAGATCCCCATTAACTTTAAAAATTAAAAAGCAAAATTACATTGAGACATTGGGAAATAGGGACATTTTTATATAGAAAATGGTGCTATATAAATAAACTGAATCTTGAATAAAATGAGACTTAATTTATTGAAAATCTAAAAAAATATTGTGCAGTTTTAAGATCTCGTTGCATCTCAAGCACCCAGTAGAAGTTGTGATTCCTTGTGTTTGTAGGAGGTTGGGAGGATGGTAGGCAGATCAATTTTCCAATGCTACATGCATGAATCCATAGCATAGGTCAATTTGTCGACTGCACATTAGAAAAAGTCATTTTACTCTGACATGTGGTCTTCAGGGGCTCGTCTGCTCAGAAGTCTGACCTCTTCCCAGGGGGCTTAATACCACCACGGACATATCGGCATATTCATATCCAGGCTTTGAACCGCAGGGCCCAGCCTCAGAAGGGGAGGGGCAAACTTTGAGGCAACACTCCTCGATTTGATCTGACACAACTGGATTCTGGCTTTGATAAATGTGGAGCAGTTTGCATGTTAAGCCTACTTGTTTCTTCTCAGGTTTTGAGTTTGTTTTCTTTCCTGGATAACAATTCACCTGCATAACGATGATACAGCCGTGACTTTGGATCTTCCCCCAAACACCCACCTCTCCTGGGGGCCATTTACCTTCCTCAGTTCATCTTGGATAAATCAAATATTTGCTTAGACAAAACCAGACATGAACCAGAACCTAAAGGCGTTTAGCCTTTGGCCAGTGGAGACAAAGACCATTCGTTGTTATTTGCATGCGATTTGCATCGGATCCCCCGTCCTCCCTCCCCACGACTGTTTGCAATGTCAGGAGGCCAAATTAAACCGTGTTCCGTTTAAGCCTGATTTACATCTCATTTGCATTAGAGTTGCTTAACCGGGGCTACTTAGCTGAGTGACCCGTGTGGAAACGCCTTACCTCACGCTCAGAGAAGGCAAGATGGCGCGACAGGCTAATTTCATTAAGCCAAAGCAGCCGTTCGACTGAGCGAGTGCCTTTGGATGTAATCATTAAAAAGGGACGACGGCTTGCAAGCTGTTTGTAATCAGGCCGTTTCTGCGTGCATATGGACATTGTGTCATATTTACTGTAAGGATGAAAGATTAGGCATGGGGGGGAATGGCGGGCGGCATCAATCTCACTCAGCATCTCGGAGCAGGCACATTAATCATCACATCTAGGGGAAATCATCGCTCGGCGACCACTCTCCGCACACATGGCGACGGTCGCCGGATGCGGGAATGGACAGAGGGCGAGTTAGTGCCTCACTGAGCACAAGCGCCGCAGCCAATACTTCTTCATTGATCCTCGGAAGTTGGACTGGATCTTAGATGCCGTTTTTGTTTTTTTCTTCTGTTGCTACTGTGCTCACATGCCGAGAATGGATCCCAACTTCTGCTTCCCCCAAGTTGATCATAGATTTCTTACCCAAAGAGGCTCCTGTTGACCCCCTCTTTCCATCTTCCTCCTCCTCCGCCTCCCCTTAACACTTTTACATCCGTTTTTATTTATAGAGGGAAAGAGAGGGATCCTGGGTAGATGGGTTCCCTTGGAAATGATGTGGGGGGATTTCAATAAGGAGAATCAATTCTGGTTTGTTTGTGGAAGCTTGCACACAGACATCAACCGGGGCAATATATCATCCACAGAAATTTCATCATGCTGTTTGTTTGCTTTGAAAGGAATAAGGGCAAGACATGGAAGCTAGAAACAGCCAACTTATTCCACAAGGAATCCTGGCCCTGCTGCATGCTAGTTTTTCTTCTGGTATTACCTCCACTTCTGTTCCTGTTTTATTCCCTGAAAATAAGGTTATATATGAAATAGAAAAGTAGTTTGAATTCCAAGTTTGCAATTTTACCATGTGTCTGAGGCTTTCAAAAATAGTGAGAATATAACATGTACCGCCTATGCAGCCAGTAGCTGCTACTATTGTGAACATTTATTTACACAGGCTAGAGGTGCAGTAAAATAATTGCTTTTATAGAGATTCAAAATCGATTCAGATAGATTTAAAATCTATTTACAATCTGTTTTGAATAGATGTAGACAAATTGTACATCTTTGCCACTACTTTTTGTGAGTACACTCCTATTGCATTGTTCGTCCTCTCACCTACCGTACCGGCTTAGAGGAGCCTGGGGCAGCCAAAACGATGGCGAATAAATTCTTTCTAGTTGGAATTTTTAGTATTCATCAACACAAAATAGGAAAGAATGTGCTAATGTTGATTTTGTGTGAATTTCCAGAATTGCAAAATTGTGAATAAACATTGGGGCTACCATGACTTTATATGTTTACAGTTGTGAAATATATTTTTCAGTTTTCACACAATGGGTTAGATCTTCATTTAATGAAAGCTAAGTTTAACCTAACCTTCGTTAAAAGTTCTCTACAGATCTCTCTTTGACCCGCTGTTGTTCGCTGGCCTTCGTGAGGCTCTTTGTTCACTACTACTCTCTGACATACCTGACGTACTTCACAGTTATACTCTCCTTTGTGTTCTTCTGTCACATAACATCTCAAAAAATTACTTTGATGGTTGTGGTTGTAAATGTGGCAAAAAAAAAAAGTTGAGGTCATTTGAGTCTTTAGTGTACTGTAGTTCCTCTGTCAGTAACGTTTCAAGGCAAGCTCTTCAATACCAAGCCAAAATGAAGACACAAAGCGACAAAGTGTCATTATTATCTTCAATTAGGGTAACCTTGAGATATAGACAGAATTCATAAATGCATTCCTAATAGTTAATAATGGCTCTTGTCAGCCAAATGTCACCAAAAGCCTTGCATACCTTCAGACAGTGCTTTCATTGGAATCCCATACACTGATGAATAAGTGTACGAATGAATAGTAAAAATCTGTGAGAGCTGCTGTTAGCACGGAAATGTAAAACTGCAATGAAATCCTCCTTTTTGCTGAAGAATTCATCAGAAGCTTTCACTCGCATTGTGCGCATTATTTGAGCATGCGTCCATCATTTAAGAGCGGAATATGACTTTTGTTTCCTGCCGCTGCGCTAATCCCATCTACAGAGGAGAATGAAAACGCCGTTGTTACCTAAATCCATTATTCCGTCTGTCAGCAGACCAGCCAGCACTCACACACTCATTAGCAGTGTTTAAGTGTTTGGTGCGTTGTGAGGCACTTGGCTGCAAACCGCGCACGTGCGCACACACTTGTCGGCTACGTCTAATGAGGAAGAAGGCCTTGAATGGTTCCTATGCTGTGATGCATTAAAGTTTAATAACCTGTCCTTTCACTTTGCTCTTAGGAACATGCTCCACAGCTGATAATTGGAAAGATATTTGCTTCTTTCTCTTGTCTCTTTTGTCTAATGGCTGCTTTCTCTTCAGCTTGGGTCCATTATTTGCCCTTGAAGGAGTATTTCTTCTCTTTGGCTCTTTACTCGGCGCTTAGCTTATGAAAAAGGTGAAAGTGGCATGTTTAGTTCGGCAGCAGTTCTCTCAGTAACATCTGCCACATTTGGCCTGTACAGTGATGGCGAATGAATAGGCATCACTCATGAATAGTCAGAAGGCAGATGTGTTATTAAAATTTAAGGTGACTGGCGTTAAATTAGGTGTAAACAGTTCTTGACTGTAAAAGAAATTTCTGTAACAGCTAAGCTCACAAGAGATAAAAGAAGTTGTCCTCTGCTTTTGATATTTTTGATGGCCTGTATTTCATTCTGTTCAAGGTGAGGAAAGAAAAAAAAAAAAACCTTTAGCAAACCAAAAGTTTCCAGAAAAAAATAACTGAAGCTAATAACAGAATTTGTGGTTTGATTAAAAAATTTCCAGCTGAAGGTTTACTAATGAGCTTTTTGCAATGCTAACCTTAACCTGTGCTCGGTAGCTATTGAGCTAGCATCCATTGCAGGCAAATTTTTATGACAATGGTGCAAACACGGTAGCTAGTGAAGACCTTAAACCTCATTAAAGTAATTTTGAACTCGAAGCGTTATGTGAAAACATCCTCCTAAATCGATCAATAAAAAGAAAAACACAAAATAGTATTTTTGTTTCGTAACTTTTGGCCTCACAGTCAGAAGAAAAAAAAACAAAAACATTATGTGCGTGTGCATTGAAAAGTGTCCTATCATTTGAATTGTTGGAGCTGGAATGTAGCACTGAATGATAAAATAATCAAGGAGATGCTGTTTCTATTGTATAAAACTTAAAATACAACTCGATGCTAAAATATTGCAGGTCAGAGTCTGTTAATGACCTCCCCATTTGAGATACGTTCTGCTATAACATATAAAACTGTATTCACTTCTTAATTAAAGCATTTCAAAATTAGAAAACTGTTAATAGCTGGAAGTCTTTTTACTGACTTTTACAAATTATTGTAAAACTGTATTATGCACCCAGCTTGCATGATGACATAATGCATTTAGGGTTTATGAGACAAATATCCCCCTCGTTCATTTTTGCTTCAACAATACATTTCAGAAACTGTTTTAAAAGAATCTTCAATTAGTGTTGATTGATCCAGTCTAGGATTAACTCATCCTTTCATTATGATTTTTATGTTTGTCTCCTTCTAAGATGGGACTAAGGTTAGTTTAGCTAGCAGTTAGCTGAACTAAGTATTTTTCTACCTTGCAAGGATTTAAGAGTTTGAAGCTTCTGCTATGACTATGTAACCAAATGTTGAAGTCTGTACTCATATCAAGACTATTACCAGTAAGAATTACGGGAATATCACTTTCAATTTGCACATAACCCATCTGACCAAGTTTACACATAATGTTCCCCTTGCTGATGCATTTGTGTAGGTGGCTGGTATACCCTTATACATTGGAGATTTTATAATAAAGGGCAACTTCATGTGTTGATGCCCAGAGCTGTGTGGCTCTGAAGTGCCACATGTGCAATCACAGTTGGTGGAAGCCTGTCCACATTGGTGTTTTGCCACGGGGCCAAGAGTGTCGTCTCAGCGTGGGGGCTTGTTTAATGCGCTTTGACCCAGAAACTAGAAGTCTGACCTGTTTAGCTTCTGCTTATAGGAAGTCATCCTCCCTGGCTCTATCTAGCTCTCTCTGCCTCTCGTTCCCTGCCCTCCAGACCTTTTGTGTTGTCGGCATCTCCATTTCTTTACTCAAGAGCATTGATAGAACTTTTAAAACTAAAACAGCTTAGAAATCCTGAGGTCAAGCTTATTTATGAGGACACATGATCTGTTTTTTTTGGCTTTCTTAACCTAACTGCTCAGGTCTAATTCAGGCTTGTGACGGAAATATTGTCAGTTGCCCAAATCTGTAATTATGTTAGCTCTGAGTGCTCGAACTGTATCAATGTGCCTGAGCCACCTTCCTAACAATAGACAATACTTTCATTCCAGATCAACAGTGGTATGCAAAAGTATGCATATTTCTTAAACTCCCACATTCTGTCCTATTACAACCACGACTTTTTATACAGTTCAGTGGGATTTTACATCATAAACCAACACAAAGGAGACAAAAGAAAGGGGAAACATGATCTAGAAAATGGGGCGTGTTTTTGTATTCATTCCCCTTTATTCTGATAACCCCAATAAACCCAGTCCAACAATGAGCCCACCTGCATATAAGAAATAAAGGGCATCATGAAGCCCAAGGGACACCATAGTCATGTTAGGGATGAAATTGTGGAGATATTTGAAGCACAGTGTCTCTCAAAGCAGTTTTTCCACAAGTCATGTAGGAAAAACATCAAACGTTGTAGAAGGAGGAGCTCTGGTCAGATGAAACCAAGGTTGAACTTCCTGCTCTACATACAAAATACTATGTATAGCATTGCACTTTAGCCTGAACACACTCGCCACGCAGTAAAATGGTGGTAGTAGACCATGCTGTGGGATGCTTGTCTTTATAAGGGACATGGAAACTGGTCAGAGTAGGAATATTGATGGAGCTCAATATAAACATGGAAGAAGACCCATTAGACTGAGAAACTATTTGAGACTAAGTTAGAGGTTCATCATTAAGCAAGACAATGACCTTAAACATACAGCCAGAGCTGCAATGGAAATGTTTAGATCAACACGATTTTATGTGTTAGAGCTGCACAGATTCTGAATAGATCCAACTGCTTCTGTGAACTTTCAAAGATCATCTTCACCTCGTCTGCCTGAGCTTGAGCTTTTTAGTGCAAGCGAAGGGTAAAGAACTTCGGTCTGTAGACGAGCAAAGCCAGGGGGCGCAGTGCTATTGCTGGGGGACGCGATGAATGAAAAAAAAAAAAAAACCTCTCAGGGAACTGTTCATGTTTTAACCCCATTTTGCACAGAGGCTTTTTTTTTTAGTGTATTGCTGATTGCAAAGTTGAATATTCCTTTTTAAAAAAAATTTTTCTCTGAAGAGTTTTTATTGGTGCTAGTGGCTCACATTTTTTGACAGTAGACTGACAGGAAGGAGGGCGAGGAGAGGGGGGAAGACATGCGGCAAGGGTCGCCGGGCCCGGGAGTCGAACCCGCGACGTCCGCGTCGAGGACTGAGGCCTCCAAGCGTGGGGCGTGCTAACACCCTGCACCACCACAGCACGCCCCGAATATTCTCACAAATAAAAAAAAAAAGAGCAATGTTTGAAATAACACTGACAGCATAGAATACTCTTCTACAGTACAGAAGTAAAATATAAACAGTTACGCAAAAGTTGTGTAGCTTTTGTGTACGATTTGTTGCAACCTGAAGTGTGAAATAAACTTCGGTGGAGTTTGAAAACAAAATATGTGTGTAGGTTTATGTCTGGTTGAACGATGTGTGTGCCCAGTCGTTTTTTGTTTTTTGTGTCTCTTTTGGTGGGGATTTTATTCTTCCATAGGGGGGCTCAGAAGAAAATCTTTGGTAACCACTGGCTTAAGAGACTCACAGCTGTAATTGCAGCGAAAGAGTAGTTGCACAAAGTATTGGTTCAGGGGTTGTTGAATAAAAATACAAATTTACATAAAATCTCAACAAAAAACATTGGGGTTTGGAACTGTACTGTGACAAAATGTAAAAATATTCAATGAGTATGTGTGCATTTGCAAAGGATTGGATATTATCATTGTAGACCATTACAACACTTGACAGCGGGTGTCTCTGACTTTAGTCCCTGGCTCTTGCTAGTGGCCTATTTGGTTTGATTGTGTTGAAACAAACAAAAAAATGGCTTTAATGCTCATTTCAGTGATCTTGTATCTTTTATGTTTTAGAAATAGTTTTCAAGTCTTACTTTAGTAAAGAAAGTTTTTCGGAAGCTAAGACCACCATTTATGCTGTACATGGAAATACACTCACACTTGCCACACTTCTCTCCGCTGCCCCCATCTCTCTCCTGTTATTGTGACTTATATAAGCTGTGTTTCTGTTTGACCTCTCACCGTGGTGACAGAGAGTGCTGTTAGAACGTTGCCCAGTCAAATTCAATCAGGCTCAGCAGAAATGTGTGGGGCCTGTTAGTATGTGTGAAGTGGGATGGCCTCCTAAAACAAAATAAGTCTTACTTTGAAAAGAAGTGTATCGATCTGCCTGATTTTGAGAACTCTAGTATTATAGGTATTACAGATTTTGAGCAATAACTGATCAAATTCCAACCACTGTTATTTTTAAATCATGAAATACCCCTTTACCACCAATAGAAAGCTCCGAAACAGATGCTGGTATTCGCATATTTCATTTTCTAGCGATTACCAAATATTATGATCTAAAAGTGTTGGAGCTTTCTTTGGTGTGTGATATTAGCCGGTACGAATGAGTTGACTTTTATCTTAGTCAAGTCTGTCAACACGTCAACCCTAAAACTACTTCCTTTTCTACTTCAAAATAAGAGTCTCAAAATAAAATGAGGTAACTGCTAACTTCAGTAGTTTCAAAAAGCTATAAATATAAAATGTTACTTAGTAATTTAACACTTTGAAATTGGGTCTCTGTCACTTTAAAAACTCTTGCTCTTTCTGAAACTCCACCTTCAGGAAGTCATAATAATATGACTCCTCTTTTAACCCTTTAACAACGTTTCCACTAACGCTACGCTGGGAACTAGCTTGTCTAGTGATCTCAGCAAATGCGAAGTTCCACCTGGTGTTTGCTAATTGCTGCTGGCTAATCTGAAGGAGCTGAGTGGGAGCGTTGCAGTGGAGGGCTGTTCTGTGAGACAGAAGCTCAGAAGTTTGGAAACTGTGGAAGAGCTGCGTTTTGAAGGTGGAGCTAGGTCCACCTTGCATGCATGCACAGCTGAATGGTTGCCATGGGAGATTTAAGGATTTCTCAAACATGCATGAAAGAATCAAGGCAACACTCCAGGTATGTTATTAATGAGGAAATGACATTATGACATAATTTTGCTTAGCAGTACTATGTAAAACTAGTATTGATTTTACATGGTACTTCAGCCCATTTTCAGATACTCCATTTTGTATCATATTTTCAAAATGAGACGGTCATTTTTGTGGATTACTGTGGTATCTAATGCAAACAATTTGTTTCTATGCAAATGAAACAAACTTTACGAAACATCGTGTTCGTAAATTTTTGTCCTAGCAACATCTAGGACTGATCTTTTTCAACCTTTGACACTCCTGTAAGTGAGCCTTTTATTTCTTCAACCCACTTGCAATTCAAAAATGATGTCAGTTGGATTTAAGTGGCTAAATGAGAAGTGAAGCATCAGAAATAACTCCTGTCAACACAGGCTTATTTGAACACCACTTTTCAGAACAACTTCATTACAAAGTGCAACTACTTATGCGAGGAATTGTGTGTTGAAACTGAGGCATGTGTCCATGTCAACATGTGTTTGTCGCCAGCCACTCAGCACCCCCCACCTTCCTTCCCGCCGTCTGGCCGATCCTAAATGTCAACCCCCCCTCGCTAACCCTCCCTTCTGTGCGA
Organism: Poeciliopsis paucimaculata; assembly: GCA_903067055.1. Taxonomy (NCBI): domain Eukaryota; kingdom Metazoa; phylum Chordata; class Actinopteri; order Cyprinodontiformes; family Poeciliidae; genus Poeciliopsis; species Poeciliopsis paucimaculata. The sequence goes on along the minus strand of CAEGAD010017756.1, from coordinate 9,282 downwards.
CGCGGGAGTTGTTATGCAACTTTATGCCGAGCGGCACAGCGTCGCGGCATCAACAAAGCCTGCCGGCTGCAGATCTGTCCTCGACAGCCTGTTGTTTTTGTTGTTTTTCTCTCTCTCTGTGATCACCGACTACATTAGCAAGTTAATTATATGACCTGACATATCCGACTCGGTCAGAATCTCACCAGGAGCTCAATAGGCCCATCCTGCGCGAGCTGCGGTAAACAAGTAGGAGAGAATCGGGTCAGACGATAGACAGCTGTCTGCTTGTGTGCGTGTGTTTTTGCATGCGTGCCCGATCTAGCGTTGCTAAAAGTCTGCCTTTCTGTGGCCCGGTTCTTTTAGCGACTGCTCCCTCCCTTCCCGTGTGCGGCTATGTAACCCATGGCCTGGTTGTTGGGTTCTTGTGCACTGAGTTCACCTCTCCCACCTCTCTCTCTTCCCCCCCGCCGTCCCTCCAACCAGATGAGTCATGGTAGGATAATCAGGCCCAGAGCTTTACGAGGATAACTCAGCTCGACAGCGTAGACACACACTAGTCACCGCCGCCCATAATCCCCCACCGAGAAAAGGACGGGCATAAGGAAAGGCAACCGATGATTGAGCGGTGCAGAAGTTTTCCGTCATGCACAGCTGATGTTTTTGGGATGCATGCATGTCTTTGCATAAGTTATCGTGGGCATGCGTCTCCTTTGCAGCCTGTCTGTCAGTTGCGACGGGTCAGTAGGTGCAGTGAGTTGGCAAGTTGGGGTTTTTCCCAGGTTAGTGCCAAGGCCAGTACCAAGAATAATTATGGTCTTATTATGTGTGTGTGCGTGTGCATGTGTGTGTTTATTTTACCGGAAGATTCTGTTCTTCCCCTCATTCTTCTCACATTCCAGCTCTGCACAGTGTCTGAAGCCAGTGGTGCCATCTGTCAGTGTGGTGTGTGTACGCACGTGTGTGTGTCCACACACCTTTTAAATGCACAGGGAGAGTTTATTATGCAAAATAGAAGAAGAACAAGGGAGGGAATAAAAGCTGAGGGTGGCAGCAAGTGAAGCGGCGAGGAGAAACGGAATGGAAATGATTCCATCCGTGTGTGTGTGTGTGTGTGTGTGCCTTCTGCCAGAGAGCTGCAAAGTCAGCCATTAACTTGACCCCTTCCTGGCAGCCAAAATGTGTTGTGGTTTGACACTGTTTGCATGTGTGTGTATGTGTGTGCGAACTGGAAAACAGCAAGTAGCACCAGTTCTCTTTACTGGAAGAGGACTGTGAAGCTGGAACCAAGCGACTGGTGTTCAGTGTGCAGGGGCGGAAAGAGAAGCAGCTGTACTTTCGGGCTGGTGTTCTGCTGGCAAAAGATTGTTTTATTAGAACTGAAATCATTTGCCTTCGAGTGCACCACAAGAAGATGGAGTTATTTTAAATATTTGTAATGACTGTGCAATTTGAGCAGAGTTAATAGAATGCAGCTTCGGCAGATGCAGCTAATATATTGTGGATTATGCATCAGCTGGAAAAGCAGAAGGTTGTTTTGAGTCATCCAGAAGTAGAGTTTTGGTTTTTGCTCTTGTTGAGCTGCTTCACAAAGCTTGCTGAGGATTTATTTGGTAATGAAATGTAAAACAAATTAGAGTTTTAGCTAAAACTCCTCTCTCCTGCATAGTTTCACATTTCCTGTCGTTCAGAATGTAAAATAAATGATTACAGTACAAATACATTTGGTTGTCTTTTTAAATAGGTTGTCACAATATCTTGTCATCACAAGCCCAGGCTGTGGATTCTAGATTCGCAGGAACAACATTACCCCAAGCAATTAGAGTCAATCCAAGCACATCCAAAAAGTATTCCTTATAGGGTGGTTACCAGGCTCTTCAACATCAAATCCATTTCTTTGGTGTTGGACACATGCACTAGTTCCTGAACATCTGGAGGAACAGTACGTTTAGAAATCAGCCCAGTTCTTGCCTACCATAACTGAATAATATGATTACAGTGTGGAGAATAATGTGCCTATTGCTACACCAAGAGAAGTCAAATGTTCTGGTGAAGGCAGTGTGATGGTGTGGACTGGCTTTATGCCTCACTAGAGGAACAAGACATGTCATCAATGGAGGCAATCTCACTGTAGAGATATTGATTTCAAGATGATTTTGCAACCAGTGGGAACTTCATCTCTCTACAATCTGTGTCTGAACTCTGTCTCCAACATATCAGCACTCACCATCATGACGCATCGTTCCAGTATACCTCCAGATTTATGGAGCGGATAGAAAGGCCTCGACTGCATGCCTGCAGTCCTGACCTCAACCCCATTCAACACGTATGGGATCATCTCGGGGCTGCTGCTGGTCACCAACCCAACCACATTGGGTGACTGGAGCAGATGCTTGTTGGAAAATTAGGAAGCTATGCCACAGCAGTGTGTGACCAAGATGGTGACTAAGATGAGGAAGTGGTGCCAGGCTGTTGTGATTGTTTGTGGTTCATTCACACACCAAAGGCTGTGGGGCTCTTAACACACCAATTATCCAGTCTGATAACGCCAAACAACAGAGTAGCCAAGGAATACTGTTTGAGCTATGGCCAGTTTGTTTGTGAATACAAACTGAATTCAGTCAGTCCATTTGTTTTCTGGAAGTCTGCATAATATAAAAAAAATATACACTGAAAATACAGGTAAAGTCTTATTGATAAGAATATTCGTTCAAAACCTCAGATGGACACTTCAAGCTGCACAGACCAACCAGTCTGTAGCGATGTCTTACAATGAAGCTCCCCAACTTTTGTAGAAACAGCTACCCAGTGATTATTTGTGAATAAACCTGTCTGTGAGCTCTTCAGGCAAATCAGTTTTTAGCTAAGACGGTAAAACTTGGCCAAAAAAGAAAACTTTTCCAGCTCAGAATCATCCGTACTAGGATTTTTCTATTTTTCGACATCACAAAGGCACCATCTGAAACCATTGACTGAGGTTGGTGCTCATACACATTACCCTCCACAATGTCCACATAATTCTTCAACATTGCCACCCGACCCATTTTCTCCTTCGAAGCACTGGCATTACTTGTATCTAAACTTATCTACACTTGAGCAAGAGATCTGTCCCTAGGCAGTTACTTCATAGCATTAGCCGGATAAAAATCAGCTACTGTTTCTACACTTTGCATTGCACAGAAGGTCTGGACCCTCGTCTATTGTCGGAGAATCACAACATCTTCTCCAGCAATAAATTGTCTCAGGCATTCCTCTTGCTCTGACTTTAATTGATCAATATTTGGAAATGTGGCCAACATGACCTGAATGTGTATGTTCACTTCCTCTGTGGCCATTGCTAAACTACAACTACAGAGCCTCACCTGTCATCATCAAAAAATAATATATAATGATAAAATAATTTATATTGCTATTTTCACCCTGTGGTTTGTACCATGAAGTACCTATTTTTCATTTAGCTTAACCAATTAGGATTATTTTTTCCTCAAAGTCGCTGAATTTTTACATTTTCCCATTCAAATGCTCGGAAGTGAAGCTGGTGAGGCAGCAGCGAGCTGAGCCTCACTTGGGATTGATCAATCTGAACTGGCTGCCATTCTACGAGAGCGTGCTCCTCCTGTCTGTACGCCGCCAATAAAGTGGTTAAAAAAACATTTAGTACATGAGTTGATTTTCCATAATTTAGCTAATGTATATAATGTACAGTGTTTTTTGTCAGCAACTGTGTGTAGCGTGTTTCGTGTGCTGAGGAGCCTAAAACACATTTCTTTTGGTTGATGCTGCTCACAGAACCATTGCGTCTTTTCCCCACAAACCTCTTTGGTCACTCTGAAAGTGAACGCCTTTCCATGACAACCAACTGGTTGTCGTGGAATACCACGTCCGTCCTTACTGTGTTCTGGTAGTTTTTGTAACTCCGATAACCTGAAAAGTAAACTCAGTAGTTGTGTTTCCATTATAAATGTTCACAAAACCTTGTCAATATTAAGCTAACGTAGAAAAAATAATTTCACAACAGCGGTGTTTCCATTAAATAAGAATTGCAATTGAAATCACAAGTGGATAAGTTTCTACAGAGAATAATCCTCCAATTACTTCCTGTTGTCGTGTTAGGCTGTTGATTATGCGATCATGCGTGTGATGCGGAAAAAGTGTTTCCAATCCAGTTTAGCAAAATAAACCAATTTGAATACAGGCAAAAAACCCACCTCATTATAGCGCAAAGCTTTTTTTCTTTATCAAAAAAAATTGTATTTTTTGAAAATGACATATTTTCAATTAAGCAAATTTATTTTGGAAATGTCAAATTGCACAATTTTATGGTCAGTGGAAACACAGCTAGTGTTGCACTGAAGATAAATTTAAAACGTGGTTATGAAAAATATTGCCTTTTGGGAATTTAAAACCTCAAAACAAACAACTGAGGCATAATTGGCTGAATTAATTCCTCACAGTCTCGTCTTTCCAGTTAATGACATAAATGGGGAACTATTTGAAATTTAAGCAAAAATGTGGTAAACCCCGACCACAGTTTGTTGTGGATGAAAGACATAATTGGATTTTATTGCTTCCACTCCTGGGTCGGGCACCGACCACATCACCGCAGCTCGGCCCTAGTTTGTTGCTCCCGGTGGCAAAAATGTGGTCTCTGCTTTGGTCGTGTTTGACTTGCAGCATCTTACTGTAAAACTCAGTCAGAGCACGCCACATCCGACTTGCTTTACAGCAGCTGAATCATCTGGTCTTTGTTGCCGCATGTTTTATTTGCCGACCCGATGAGTAATTAAATAAAATGCTAAATTTGCTGTGCAGCTTTTTGGAAATAACATGTTTTGTTGTGCAGCACGTGGACATTTTGTTTAATATGGGGTTTGTGTGCTTTTTCACATTTTCTGATTGATTGTGCAGTGATTTTTTTATGTGATAGACTAACAAAAATGAAGGCATAGTTGTAAAGTTGAAGGTAAACTATACAGTGTTTTCAAAACATTTTTGCAAATTTAAACTTAAAATCATTGTGTATATTTTAAAGCAACCCCATACTTTAATACCTCTGAATGAAAGGTGGTGGAGCCAGCTGAGGTTGTCACAGGGAGAAATTTGAAGTTGAAGATTGAAATAATTTTATAGTTTCATTGCATTTCAGGAACCATTAAAACAGACATTTCTACAAAATCTAAAATCCAGCTAACTGTCATTGTGTAGCAGATCTGCTTAACAACAATGTAGGGGTTCTGAAGGCACGACGTATTCAATCTGTCATATCGTGTGTTAAAAGAGGGGGAAACGTGGCACAGTAATGACAGTAGCGGAGGCATTGGGCCGCTAGCCTACAGGGACATCATTAAATAAGATTAGAAACAGCACATAGGTGATTTTGTTTGGCCGGTGCTTCAAAGTTGTCAGCTGGCTGACTTTTAGCCCTACTGGTCTCCTGTAGCAAAGCTCTCTGACAGATGGAACGTGGACATACACGTCTGTAACACCGCAGTTGCACGACTGCCATTATTTTGCAGTAATGGCGCGGCGTCCAAATGCCCTTCAGAGTGCGAGAAGTCTGCTGAAGTGCAAAAGGTTGGACAGTAGACATGTAGAGGCGCATATTCAGTTAAAAGCCTGAAAGAGTTGCATAATTTAGCTCAATCAGTTTGTAAAAATATTGCTGTATTCAAGAAAGGAACACCCAAGTACCTCTAAAAGATAAAGAAATCCAGTGGAGTTGCTGAGAAGAGGCATTCCGACTTGACACTTTGGAGACTTTTAGCTTCCTGCTGTGCAAAAACGCACATAAGGACCACTTTAGCCACTCTCGACACTGAAGATGTGGCAGCAGTGGCATTAAACTTGGGTAAGATGTGCCTGTGTGTCCACACGGTGTACAGTATCTTCAACTGATTGGACAATATTGTCATTGTCCCACTGGAGTGTTTTTATCGTTCCCACCCGGCAGGAGGTGTGGTCGCCTGTAGGCCCGTAATTGTAGAAAATCTGGAAATGCGATACTCGTGTCAGGACTACTTTGCTCTCCTCGAAAGGTAACTTTTTGCAGCGTGCGTCTGACTGCCTCGCTTTCATCGCCCCAGGGTGCCGCACAGTAAAATCAGTAACAACAAAAACCGGCGTACAGTTAACAAAGACACCAGGAATATGGATGAAAATATCATTTTAAAGTACAGCCTATGACAAGAAAAGATTTATAGATCTGGCAAAATCTATATGAATGACAGTCTTGTCATTCCTTCAACAGGCAAGGTTAGGTCCCAAATTAATGATGTTACAGGCTTCTTAGTATGGATTTCCAGACTTCTACCACACATCCCAAACATTAATAGTTTCAAAAGGTTGATGCTGTGCTCACAAGTCAAGATAAAATTGATTGATTTGAATGATTGATTGATGTAGTTCTTAATAACAACCAACTGAGGTGACTAAAGCACTTTACTGTGAAAGTCACATCAGTGGAAGGAGAAAATAATATTATTAATGTGGGCAATCTTTACATATCACCTTGGCATCATCAAATCCACTTTTATTTAGCCAAACCTTACACAATTTTAATACGAAACATGCTTTAAAGGTCGTTTTACACTTCCACCATGCAAGAGGAATTCTTGACAACGGACTTATTTTTAGAGAAACTCACTTAAATGTAACAAATGCTTTTAAAAGAGCCCTGCTTAATTATTTTATCACATGAAGTGTTAGAATGTGATAATAACAATATGTCAATAACATATTGATATTAATGAATCAATATGTTATGTTACTTGTATTAACTGTTTTTATAATAGATGTTTTTTTTAATGAGACCCCAGGAAGAGTAGCTATTTTTACAACGATAGCTAATGGGGATCTTAATGAACAAACACAACCATATCCCTTAATCATATTCAGCCACAAACCACAATGTAGTTTGCTGTGATTTTTTTGTGATAGACCAATGAAAATATCAGAAGACTTCACAGCGGTCCACAGATGTTTCCATCTAATCTGAATGAGCCTGAGCTCCTCTGGAAAAACACCATGTGCTGCTCTGAGTTGGTCTCTCACATAAAATCCCAATATGATATGTTGACGCTTGGGGTTGTAACATAAAAAACACAGCATAAAATAATTTGACCGGGCACACTGGTTGTCCTTTAAGGTGCTTAGGTCAACGGATGCAACACAACAACTAAAAGGATTACTAGTGGGTATTTGCGATTATTTTACAGCAGTCACAAGTAAACATGTCTGGAAGGCCCGCAATTAAATGGTCATCTAAGCCAATAAACTGAACATATTTACAACACTATAATGTCCCTGTCTCCAGCAGTGGTTTTTAAAGGTACCTAAGGGCACCTTGTTCACTCCTGGTTTATTGTTTACACTAGGATTACTCTGCATGAGATGTAATTGCCAGGTTTCTTAAATGTCAAATACTGTATGCTGAACCCCATACAGCTCGCTCTTATTGGCAAACTAGTTCTTCACATGGCAGCTCTATTGCTATGTGTAAATCTAGGCGAGAGAAACACATTTTGATGTGGTTTTCAGAACCCTGGAAGCCCTGGAATCTGAATACCATTTAGATTGCACGAACTTAAGCTTTAACACGCGTTGAAAAAGTGTGGAGATACTTGCAAAACCAAGCGTTCAATCCACAGCAGTTGAATACAAAGTTGATAGTCACTTATTTGAAAACAAAGTGGGAGATTTTGATGCGAAAGAAATGGCTTCAGAAATTAGTTGTGCGCTAGTAAGTTGCCGACTTCTTACTGTTACAATAAAAAGCTTTAATGGGTAACATAACAAGGTGCTTTTCCCTCCTTTTGGTTTTATAAAGTGTAAAGGCAATGATAAACAAAACCTACTGGTATTCATCAGTCTTCTCATTATAGGGATGTTGTGACAAGGATTGTTGGTGCTTTCACACGGTAGACAGAACATGAAGTAATGAACAACCTTTTCAGAGGTAAACAAGTCAAAATCATGCTGGGTTTTCTCTGTTTTATTTAGGCTCAAAGTGCTTCGTGGTTCACTGTCATTTTAGTCCTGGGGTTTTGTTGACCTTTTTATAGGTTATTATGAAGTACAGCTGTCTACAATGATCAAAAGTCACAGCGTCCATAATTTGTCTTGTTGCTGTTTATGTTCACTGGGAGTATTGGTCAATTTTTAAAAAAAATATTGTGAATCCCTTTTCATAAAAGGACACATTTTGATACCAGTAGTTCTATGGATCACCTGAAGATAATGCACTGAGATTTTTGGAAAACAAGGAACAATAAAATAAAGATCAGAGAAGAAGTTTGAGCTTTAAGGGGTTCAGATTTACCTGTTTTGGCCAGATTTGACCTTGATGATCCAATAGCCATTCAGAATCCAGCCGTAAGCAGAAAACCTTATTCTTTATTCCAGAGAATAAACTTTATTCCAGTTAGAATTTTTGTGTCTGACTGATTTCAGTTCACATTCACTGTCTGAAAATGCTATATTATACTTATATTTCCTCAAGCAGTTTTGTCACCTGCACTGCAGTGCTATGCTATATAACTATCTTAGTTATATACTGTAACACTTGCTTAAAATACTTACTGCCTTTTGTGGGTGATTAAAATCTACCTGTTCCAGGTTGCCATGGTCCTCATCACAATCTTATTTCATGTGTCTTTATCTTGATATTTATGTAATCTCATCTCCAGCAAAGAGATTTTACTGTAGCCATGCAAAACTATTCTCTATCCTTCAGAAATAAGTTTTTGGAAGAGCAGTATTTCCTGAGAATTATACGCAACACTTATAGGTGGCCCCTTTATAAATATAGCTGCCAGTACCATTTTTAAATGCTCTTTGCCTTCAGAGCTGCCTAATTGTTACTGGAGTAGGTTCAACAAGGTTTCAGAAATAATTCTCAGAATTGTTTGTCCACATTGACATTATTTGTGATTTGACAACTTCCAACATAAGCAAAAGATGCTGAATTAGATTGAAACCTGGTGACCGAAGAGTCCTTTGGAGTTTAGTGAACTCATAACCATGTTTGATGACCTTGAGATGATTTGAGCTTGGTTACATGGTGCATTTTCCTGCTGTAAGAATCCATCATAAGATTGGTACATTGTAGTCATGAAAGTATAGATACTCAGGTAGGAATGTGGTGTTTGAAGGATGCTCAGTTGGTGTTCACGGGCCAAGAAAATATAATAGAATACATGGCATAAAGCCACCACTATCAATCAATCAATCAAATTTTATTTGTGTAGCACATTTCAGCAGCAAGGCATTTCAAAGTGCTTTACATCACACAAACATAAAAACACA
>CAEGAD010017749.1:0-29834 GCA_903067055.1 Poeciliopsis paucimaculata | reverse complement strand
ATATATATGTTTTGCTATATATGAGCAAAACAATATATATATATTGTTTTGCTCGTTTTATTATGAAACATTTACATGTAGTCTAGATGTAAATCCAGTCACATTTCAGTCACATTTCACATTGACACACAACCCACCCTGACCAAATCATGGGTTACGAACTAAGGCAGCATGACTTTGTCTCTGCAGGAGATGCCTTTTTTTCTTTATCTAAACTTTGCATTGAGTGAGATACTTTTTTTTCCCTGTTTTGTTTACAGATAGTTCAACTAAATTAATTCCTGCCGGAGTCACAAGATGCATTTATCACGTCTCAACAGAGATCCTACTGCTAATGTTATTGCAACCAGTCAAGTAAATTCCATAGTGACAAAGGTCAGGGCGAGGTGGGGCAGAAAAACAGACCTATGGCTGACAACACAAAGGAGTGATTCACCCTCCATTAAAGCTGCTGACTGGAGCAGCGAGCCAGATCAGCTGGCATCTGAAGGTTCACTCCCAGTAGAAGAAACTGAAGGTTTAGAATTCTTTATAAAATAAAGGCAAACTGCAATAGTTCGATGTAACCAGCAGGGGGAAGCAGTTTGGATTTAGCGTCTAGATAAAATCCATAAAGATTACTTGATGTGTTATTTTTATGAGTGGGTACTCTTCTTACTCTATGCCAATAGAAATACATCAAGAAGTAACTCTAAAAAGCAAAAAGGTCGCCACCGGCAACCAGCCTTTCAATCTGAAAACTCGCAAGGCAATACAGGAAGTTTCAAAATGTCTAATTTTGAAAATGTAGCATAAAACTGAATTGCCCGTCATCCGTCAAATTGGATGACTGAGCACAGTGTATTGATTTATTAAAATATTAAATCATAAGTAAGTTTAAGTAAGAGTTGAAGAGTGAAAAGAACAAAAATAGGTCAACAGCTCGCATCAGACACAATACACAAGTAATCAGACAAAGCTGCCGCCGGTTTTCAACCCAAGTCCTGTAACCACTCCTGAGAGGATCAAGTCGTTTTAATTCTCCCTTTGATCGCATGGCAGGAACGGCTTATGTTGTGTATTTTGGCAGCATGGCTTGTCTCTCATTTTGTTCTAGCACATTCTAACAAAACACAGTCTGCAGCTGCACAGAACCAGAGGCCGATGCTACACTTTTTTTTTTTTTTTATCTCGGATTTGCTCTGATTACTGTAGAATGTAAACAGGACAGGCAGGGGTCTGTTGTTTGTTATGATGGACTTTATATTTGCAGTGATTATTAAATGTGTGAATTCTATTCTCTTTTTGGAGACGGTGAACTGTGCTATAAAGAAGTATGAACTTGTTTCTGTCTGAGATTTCATTCTGTGTTATTTACCCCATTCTGTCTGTCAGTACCCAGCAGAAAGACCCAATTATCTAAAACCTCCAAGTGATGTTCTTGAACTTAGGACTGCACCACCACAGTGGGTGTGGGTTGCGCCTCCACCTCTCCATTCTGGATTTCACAACAAACTCACAAAACGTGAGAATTACAGAAAATCTCAATCTTTGTTTGATCCGACCAGAGCGCATCGGTCTGGTTGAACTGTCAGTTCTCTGGGAGTTTACTCACTCCCAGATGAAAATAAAAGTCATCATATTTCACCTATTTTTATTTCCCTTCTTTGGCTCCCTATTAAATGCAGAATAAAGTTTAAAAATGCTCCTTTTCACATATGAAGCCCTGAAAAATCAGTTACAGAAAACATCAAAGATCTGATTGGTCCATATGTTCCTAACACAGCACATCACTGACTGCTAGACAAAGCTATTGGCTGGGCTTTTGTTGTGATTAACAGTATGCACTCTGTTTTATTGTAGCTTTAAAACCAGCTAGATGAAGTTACTACCCACTTTAACCTTTCTTTGAATTAGAAATCTCTCCTTGATCAATTGGTTCTGGTTCTGCTGGCGGTTTCTTCTTGTTAAAGAGGAGTTTTCCCTCTCCACTCCACTGTGGCTCCATGATCTGTTTGAGGAATTGCTGTAAACTCAACAGCATAAGCGATTGTCTGCAGTCACTACGTGTTCATCCAGAACTAGTGAATTCTGTGAGTCGATGCGACCTGCTGGGTTTTCTGAGATAGAAAAGTTTTAATCAATCTGAAAAATAAGTATGATAACTTGGAGCAACTGGAATGTGTTAGACATGGAATTTGTGTAGGATTGGATGGTATTTCCTCTTTTTTTAAATATATATTGTAAAATGCCTTGAGACATGTTGTGAACTGGTATGCTATAAAAAAAAAACTAAATTGAATTTGGAATCTCCATGTTTGTGTTTGTAAAGAAGACAAGTAAAAAGGTGGTAAAAATGGGTCATATTCATGTTTTTAACCCAGAGGAACAGGAAGTCATGGCTTACCAATTCTAAGTTCTTGGTTAAACATTTTCCAATATATTTCAACACAATGATTCTAAAGCGAGAAATTTGTTCACAAGTGCAAAAATACTTCTGCTTTTGATCTCAGACCGTGCAATATTCAGAGACATCAGAACGTCAAAGTTCATGTTCGTCCAATTAGAAAACAACTGAAGAAAAACAGCTTGTTTGGAAAGGGCTGACAACAGAGAGCCTCTTAATATCGCAGCACAACCTGTTTGGAAAGTTTTGAGTCAGAAGCCTCTGAATGAAGGACCAAACTTGACGAGACCAAAGCAGAGCTGTGCATTTAATTCTTCCAGAGACAAAAAGTGAAGCAACCAGTCCGTCAGCTAAAGCTGGGCTTAAATTGGGCTTAAACTGGGGCATCAGCATGTCAATGGTCCCAAAAACAGCAGCAAATCTACAACAGAATGACTGACGGAAGAGTTCAGATGTGCCAGTGACCCAGAAAAAGTCCAAAACTTTTTGGACTTTTGGACTTTTTTTGGACTGAGAGCTCACCACTCTCAGACCCAACTGAGAGTGTTGAGCCACTCTCTTTCTCCCGTGACTGTATTAACATGGAATGTACGCTTGAGTGTATTGATGACATGATGTTGGAGTAAAATGAGGAAATTTTGCACAGACAACCGAAAACAAACAGACAAGAACCAGAACTTTTCTGAACAAGACGAAAAAGTTCTGGTTAGTTGACAATACTTAGTTGTATTGTCAACTAAGTTTTTGTGGTTTTCGGGTCAAAGAACGTAATCCTGCAGCTTAAAAAAAAGATTCATAACAGAAGACAAAGTATATGGACTCATAAGGAGTGAGTCTGTAGATGCCTTCAGATAGAAATACTTGTTTTATTCCAGCTGTAGATTTAGCACAATTACCCAACATATTCTGAGGACTATCATTATCCACTTGGTGATGCTTCTGGAGCATCACAAACACTGAACTCTGCAAATACTAAAGACCCCCTCTAAAAACACTGCTGACTGCCCATTTCAATAGTCCAAACACCTGACATGTCTTAATATGATTAATATGGAGTGGAAACCATCAGCCAGTAGTAGCTTGCAGCTACAGGTGAATCTAAGGTTTTCCACTTAAACAACCAAAAGAAAAAAAACTGGAAGCCGTTTTAAAAACAGAAAGAAAAACTAAATCATTCTATACTTTGCCAAATTTCACAAGACATTTTTTTATGTTATCATGATTTTATTGGCTACATGTTTAGTTTAGTTGTGAATCTAAACATATTTATTGAGGAATTACTGAGGAGTGGCGCTCACAGAGAGCCTGTCTGTCTCTGTGTCTGACAGTTGCCCTGTAAGCGTTCTGACACGCAGAAAGCTTGAAGAGGCTCAACACGACAGAAATGTGCACTTAAATGATCCCAGCGTCTCTTATCTGAATAGAGATCATCCTGACTGCCATCTACTGCAAATGAGACACTGACTCCTCATAATTAGTCCTTATAGCCCACTTAAAAAAAACAAAAAACAAAACAAAAAAACAACCAAAGTATCAATTTTAAAGCTAGACAGATTTGCCCTCTGGTGAACTGTTTAGCTTTCAAACAATGTCTTCCCCAGAGAGATGAACACATGGATAGATGGACTCTGGAGAAAAAGAACAGGCAGTACTCTTCATTGTCAGATGGAACTGCTTAGACATGCATTACTCTAGTCTGTGCAGAAAGTCTAAAAAAAATAAATAAATGTACCGAGACAAAAGGGTTAGAGTGGAGAAAAAAAAAAGCTGCAACAGAAGAGTCATACTCTGACACTCTGAGTTGGTTGAGTGATGAATTTGGTGAAACCTTTTGAATTAAAGAAGTGAAACCCAAGCAGCAGATTCCTGAGGTCCAACTGTCTCCTCTTCATTAACAACCAACAGTCAGCGAGTTCAGGGGTCAGCGTGTAATAAATCATGCATGGCTGAATGAATTAGGTTTGCCACCTGCCAACGTTTAGTTTACCTTCGTCAAGCATCGACCACTCGTAGTTATTGCAGCCTATGGGCTAAAGCCTGGGTTACTGTTTTCCCTGGAACTGACTGGCCATATGACCAACCCAGCAGGATTCTTAGAACTTGAGTAGGGATCTCAAATTAGAAACCGTTTCTCATAAACTCCTTAAATAAGCCATCCAGCTACCTACATATGGCATGGTATCAGTGCCATAATTCAGACTATTGCAGATCCAGCTTGTCGGAGGTTATATCCAGTCTGAAACCAGCTACTGATCTGACTAATGAAAGGGAAGCAATGCTAACAGAGCGGCATTTAGCTACCTGCCAAATTTGAAGCTTCAATCGGAAGCTAACCTCAGCTCTATATAACACAGCATGTATGTGCTTGGTGTACAATAAACTCTTTTAGACACGTCAATACATCTAATGTATGTCGCTTATAGATATTGTAGTCCAACCATTTTCCTTGATAAAGTTTTATTTAAAGAAAATAAAGTGCAAGTCGATTATGAGCAGCCTAAATATGCTACTTGCTAACCTATCCAAGGATAACACCAGCATATCAGAGCTAACGCTAGCTTATCTGTGCTAATGGGTAGCAGAAAAAACAAAAGGAAATCCAGTGAGTGGTCAGCCCAGACATGCTAGTCCCCAACGCTGACACTAGTGAGTACTCCCCTTCTCACTCACCAGCACTGCCTCTCTGTTACCGTGACAACCTCACATTAATCAAATCGGTATCTGGCTTCAGGATGGATATAGCACCCTGTGACAATAAAGTAGCCACTGTTATCTAACTACAACACTGATACTGTGCCATGTTTAATGCCCAAAATGGGATTCGAAACTGTACAAAGAATCGCTGTCAAGTTGCAGCTAAGAGCTGACCTTTGATCTGGTCCATTTAGAGCTTTCTGGCCAGTACCTTTAACATCCATCAGCAAGTTTTGAGTGTTGTAAAGACGAAAATGCATGACGAGAAGAAAAAACACACGCACATAAAAAAAGCCAAGTCAGACAACATTCCACCAAGCTAGCTAACATGGATCAAGCTGGTCTGATAAGTCTAACTGTGACTCCACTGAGTGACTTCATAGGAGTCTCTGTATGGCAATTAACACGTCAAAGCACACCGGTAACAGACGTTATCATCTCTCACCAGCACGCAGAACCAATGAGCCCAAACTGCCTGGGACCTTTGGACATTTTTTCTGTGCACAAAGATGGCTTCATAAATAAAACAAACTGCTTGTGCAAACTGCTGGGGAAGCTGGTGCCAAGAGATCTGCTCAGTGAGCACAGGATCAAATGTTGCAAAGTGAATCATTTGTTCAGCTGGGTTACTGATTGTTACTGCCTTAGAAGGATACTGCTGGGTGGATTTAACATCCCATTTCATTACTAGTATGCAAGAAGGGAAGCTTGGCATGAAAGTTGAAGTTTTTAGCAAAACCCATTAAAACTCACATTAATAGAGATGGTAGCCTGTGCAGCAACGTTTTTGCATTTGTTATTTTGCTGTAAATCATTGCTTAATCAAGATCGGTCAATCCCAGAAACAATCAATCCCAATACGTCTGCAGACATCACACAAGGCGGCTTGTCAGAGTTCTTCTCAGTACAACCATAAGTGGTTTTTCCTGTGAATTTGCATCCTGTCAAATTCACCTCAACTCTATTCAATGGTTTTCTCTGTAGCTGCTACAAATAGCGAGCAGCGTGCGAGAACACCGTGCAGATTCCAGAAAACATTGGCAATTAAATTTGTGGCAGTCCTCAACAATGTTTTCTGCAGAACCGGTACCTTCCTTGACATATCATTTTTATTTTATTTTATTTTTTTGGGCCTTTACCATACTTTTATTTTCCTTAACATCATTTACCATAAAATTAGACGAACACAAAAAGTAATATATACATATATAAAATAGAAGTGGTGGTGTAACACATAACATTCTTACTTGCCATTACAAGCAAACAGACTTACAGTGATTTCAACTGTACCAGTTACTCTCACCATGCATGAACCTGCAATGCACTAGGTTCACCAAGGCATTTTTAAGGATTTCTCAAACATGAATGAAAAAATCAATTATACACTCCATGTATGTTTTTGATGAGGGAATAACTTTATAACATTATGTAAAGCTCAAAAAAGTAAATTTTACATAATGCTGCCCATTTATGAATTGGATCTAAGTATTAAGTTTGGTTAAAAAGTTGCTGTTTTGGTTGGTGAGAAGAATCAATCGAAGCCTGAAATAGCATCATTGTTAGACAACAAATTTGACGCATGAAGCTGTTGGGGGCCTTTAGAGCTCCTTCAGCGACACACTGCTGCTGCATCACAGCTGCTGCTGCTGCTGCATCACAGCTGCTGCTGCTGCATCATCACAGCTGCTGCTGCATCATCACAGCTGATGCTGCTGCATCATCACAGCTGCTGCTGCTGCATCACAGCTGCTGCTGCTGCATCATCACAGCTGCTGCTGCATCACAGCTGCTGCTGCTGCATCACAGCTGCTGCTGCATCATCACAGCTGATGCTGCTGCATCATCACAGCTGCTGCTGCTGCATCACAGCTGCTGCTGCTGCATCATCACAGCTGCTGCTGCATCACAGCTGCTGCTGCTGCATCACAGCTGCTGCTGCTGCATCACAGCTGCTGCTGCTGCATCATCACAGCTGCTGCTGCATCACAGCTGCTGCTGCTGCATCACAGCTGCTGCTGCTGCATCACAGCTGCTGCTGCTGCATCATCACAGCTGCTGCTGCATCACAGCTGCTGCTGCTGCATCACAGCTGCTGCTGCATCATCACAGCTGATGCTGCTGCATCATCACAGCTGCTGCTGCTGCTGCATCACAGCTGCTGCTGCTGCATCACAGCTGCTGCTGCTGCATCACAGCTGCTGCTGCTGCTGCATCACAGCAGCTGCACAAAGGAGCATTACAGGAGATCCTTCCTATCAGCAGCTGTTAAGTGTTATTAACAGTTTCCTCATTTTTAATAAACATCCCTGCTGTTATTGGCACACCCCTGTTGTTTGCATGGTTAGTTATTTTTAATACCTGTACAGTATTATCTGTCTTATGTTGTACATTTGTCCTTACTGTACAGCCCCTTATTCTTACTTTCAAACCACTGTGATAATATCCATGTTCCCACCTGCCATAACCACATTCTGTTGAACCTGAATTTCTCCACTTTGGGACAGCAAAGGGATATTTCTATTCTAGATTTCTCAGGAGGATCTTTGCTGTTGTTGCTGCTGTTCCCTCCTTGCCATCTAAGGCAGCGTCAATCATAGCTTTTTGGCGGTGGTTCGTGGAGGTGGGGGGAGGGGAGCTGTAGTCATTAAAATAGTTTAATGGCTTATTATACAATTGTATTGTAGTTTCCTTTATTTACATTAACTGTTTTGTATGAATTGTATTTATTCAGTCTGAAGAAATCTGTATAGTCACACCTTTCTGACCTTGTTTTGTATAACTAGGTTATTTTTATGTTTGTTATGTTCGTTTTTAAATCTCTCGGATGAAAAATAGCCATTTGGCCATTTCTGGCGCGTGTACAGAAATTTGGATTAATATGCATTGTCCCTGTCAAATAAGTCACAACATTAAAATTTTAATTTTAAGTCCATTTCTGACCCAAACATCTATAGTTGAACTCATCAGTCATCAATGTTTACTAACTCCAGCTGATCACCTTGACTATTGGGCCTCTCCAACCACATTTTTTAACGTATATAACTTTGTGTTTTGTGTGCAATCCTGAAGGAGAAACCCAAACTTCATTATCCAGCTGTGGGAGTGCACATTTGCATATATATGCCACTAGATATTGCTCGTAACTATTTAGAGCCCCCAGATGTCTCCTCTGCACCCTTTTTTTTTTTTTTTTTTTACAATAAGGTGACAATTGCTCATTTCCATTCTCCCTGGTTAGGCCCGTGGTGAGCAGGCTGTCAGTAATAAGGAATACAAGCCATCCACATTCATCAGGTAAATCCCTGGCGGCGCAGGGAGTCAAAGGAGGAGGACGCCGACTGCCAGCTGTCAACCACACAGATGTGACAGCGACACGCAAAACACGATCACTTCTTCTTCTTTTTCTTTCTTTCTTCTTCTTTTTCTCCCCCCACACAATCAATTTCCTCGCAGCAATTTATTTATTTATTTATTTTCACAACAGAGTTCCTACCTGGAAATAGAAAGACTTTTTCACCCAGGCTCGTGGAAAAAGACCCTTAGCCATCGCTGAAATGGATCATCTCAGTACGTCTGAAGGCGACCAGCAGAGCGCGTCCTGCATCAGACAAGAAAGGCATGAGGAAATAGCAGCATAGCGTCTGGTTCCAGACGGGACGGCCCGGTCCGGTCCGGGTTCATCTGGTCCGGATGAATCACAGCGATGTTCCTCCGTCGCCGTCGCTCTGCCCTTTGAAGCAGCTGCTGCTGATTTTCAAGAAAAGCCAGCATATCTCAAGCTGGGGGAAAAAAAAAAAAAGAAAAAAAGACGTATGGCTCAGAGCGCAGGCGCAACCTGTTTCCTTCCCAATCAAACATGGAGTAAGTTTTGGGGTAAAACGTGGCAGCGGTGTGTTATTAAAAGGCCCCGCTGGACCCTAAACCTCTTCACCATACATTAATATTATCCAGCGGTAGTTCTACGAAACTATCAAAGTATTACATGATCAAGTTCACGAGGACGAAAGAAACCATTTCCGCTAAATATTTCACAATAAAACCTGGCTGTTGTGCCGTTTCTAAAGTTATACAGCAAAAGAAGTAAATAACAGATTTATTTAGCCTGTCATAAAGGGGGGAAAGTTCACTTTTCAAAGTCATATTTTCACCATTTTATTCATACATTTATAAATATGGGGGTTCCAAACTATATACTTAATTCATCAGCGGAATATTTAGCTTGCAAGCTAAATATTTAATTAGAAGCTAAATATTGAGGTTGCTTGCTAAATATTTTTCTAGCATGCTGAACATTTGTGACTGACGTAAGCATTTAGTTGGGAGCTAAATATTTAGCTTTCTTACTAAATATTAAATTTCAAAGATAAATATTTTGTCAGGAACTGTGCCATTTATGAATAGAATTAACATGGAGAAAATATGACTTTTAAAAAAACGTTTTTTCAACCTACGACAGGCTAAAACAGTCAAATTATTGCTGTTCATTTTTTACTGTGTAACTTTACAAACATGGTGGAGAAGAGGAATTTTCAGAAGATGTAACTGAATGCATTTTTTTTTTTTTTTTTTTCAAAGATTCTATATCACTAAATTAAAGCAACATTTATTATTGAATAAGTAGACATATGAACTCAACAGGAGAGATATTTATGGTTTTAGTCTGTTATTAGGCTATTTAGCCATCAGATTAGTGCAAAGCGCTATTATACGCTCAGCTTTCCAGTGTTTCAAGAAGCCCTGGTAGTTCATGGCTCTTTAGATTGAATGCTGACATTAGCATTCAGGATGTTTAGCTTTGAGATGCTATCTTAGGTTTGAATAGCTTGTGTGGCAGAAAACTAACAAAGCACGTCAGGACATATCACCCTCACAAATAAATGTCTGCGTTACGGCAGTCAAGTCAAAGTTCAGACCGAATTATAATTGAAAATGTTTGGCACAACTTGATAATTGCCTCCCACAGATGCTCTCCATCCAGCCTGAGTTTGAGCCACTTTGTGAAGAAGAAAGGGTAAAATTGTTTATTTCTAAGTGTGCAAAAGAGGTTGGGTCTAATCCAAAGGACTGCCAGCTGTATTTGCATAAATAGTGAAGGTGGGGGCTTGCAGTGCATGGTACACAGGTTTGGAAGCCATGCATCCATTACGCAGCAAGAAGGACCTGGGTTCAGTTTCTACTGTCCAAATCCTTTGTTTTTCTTTTATCTGCTTCCCAACAGAAAGCTTAAACCCTCAATTCCTGTAAAGGTTTCTATATAAATGTCAGTTCTGTGTCCTAAATGTTCTACAATCACTGCTGGTATTCCATTAAAAAGCATGGTCTGCTGTCTGAACGGCTGTGTTTCAAGGTATAATTCTCTTGGCTTTTCCTTTGCTGGATAAAATCAGATCAGTATTAAAATCAGGAAGTGACATTGGGTGAATTAGTAAAAAAAAAAAAAAAAGACTTTTTGGACAAATATTTATCTGAGTGATACTAGCATCCTTTATTACCTCATATTACCAAGCAAATAGAATGATTTATTTCATCCAGCGTGATTTACAAATCTGTCCCTCTATTTCCATTTTGTACCTGTCAACAAGTAGTCTGTCAAACCATGACATATGAGTTTGATTTTAGTTTTAGTTAGGTATTTTTTATGAATTATGTGGCTAAATAGTTATGTTAAGTTCAATGGTATTTCAAAGGTTCCACATGTCAATTCACAGCTTTTCCAGTTCACACCCCATTTCGCAACTATCCATTGTTTTTGCTTCTCCTGATGTCCTTTTGACGGGTCAAAAGGACATCAGGACATTTATTCATCTACTTACCAAACTGTACACTTTTATTTCTCTGGGGTGGTCTTTTGGTTAGCCATGAAAATAAATATTTGTGAAAAACAACAGAAATAAATAAAAGTAGTCACGTTTGAAGAAGAATAACCAAACTTTTTTATGGTTTTAAATGTAAAATTGTGTATTGTGGTGCTAGTGTGAAGGTTTAGGCAGGCAGACGCAAGTATTAGAGGCAGGTACAAATTGTCTAAGTAAGAAAAGGTATACAAACTGAGGAATGGTTAGTAGGAGATGTCCCCTAGCTGTATTTTGATATTCTATATTGTGCATTAAGGAAATGTGGTTATGTGACTGCAATAAATTATATTTATCAAAAGGTCAAATAGAATTATTTTTAATACCTTTTAAGTGGCAATAGGGATTAAAATGGCAGTCAATTGAAATATTATGATAAAAGGTTTCATATAGATATAAAACTGAATTAACTGTCTGTAACTATCATAAAATATACTTAGCCTAAATGAGAAATATCCTATATGCCCCGGTTTGATTGGCTTTAGATGAATTGCCTCCTTCACACCCCAAATATTATCCATGTGTTGCAATTTCCAGCCTTCCTCTAGGAAAGGTTATTCAATTGTTTCAAACAAACAATTTAATAACCGCATCTCTGACATGTCATTCTAATACATTTATGGGGTTGTACACTTGTTCCACCACAACATGTACTTCTGTTGCTCTGGGGTTTGACTCTGAAGGTGAGTTATTGAAGTATTGGTCAAAAACAAACAAACAAACAAACAAACAAACAAACAAACAAACAACAACAACCAAATAAATAAATAAACTTAAATTTATAACCAGAATGTTGTTCTGGTTATGATTAAAGATATCTCATGGGTGATTATAGAATATATTTGACAAATGGGAGTATCATATTCCACTGTGAATAATCAAACAATCCACTTTGGAGGAGAAACGCCCTTTAAGGTTCCTGAAAAGCCCCAGAGGAAACCTGATCCAAGTAGAACTTCCGGTCATGATAACAAATTTAAAACAAATTCCTACGAGTTGGGAATGCAAAAAGTGGCCGAAAATTACACGAGCTGATTAGGAGAATATTCGGTTCTCCTAATTAAATATTCCATTTGAGAATGGCACATTAAAAAAATCGAATAAATTGTTCGTATTTCTACATTATTACTATTACTATTATTAAGCAATAAAACTTGAGGTTGTAAAGAGAAAGTGGATGTTACTGTTCCTTCAGGGCGGATATGCAGTGCTTCATAGGTGCCCTGCCTACAATTTCAAATGTTTGAAAATGGTGCGGGCAGCAGCCCACTAGCAGCAACGCTTCCCACAATGCACTCCCCGTTCATCAGCGGGAAACCAAAATGGCGAACGTGCTGGGGGAAAATGAACCGTTTGTTATTTTCTAAGGAAGGCTCGAGCGCTGTGGATTGTCTGGGCACGCGCTAGATACACATATCAGCCACGGCAGCAGCGGGAAAACAGCCTCGCGCCTTTTCAGCTTTTTCGTCTCGCGAGGCATTTGTAACAGCGGAGGTGACCGAATGAGGTATTGTTGTCATGTTTTCCTCTCGCTGCTAAACCGGGGGGTGGGGGGGTGTGGGTCCGGCGGCCAGTGACCTGGCCTGGGGAACTGCTTTGCATGTCGGCTGTTCGTACTACCAACATCACCTGGCTTTCCAGATAAAAAACATCATGTTTTCCGTAATGCAGAATAAGTGCTAGATTTGCCTTTTATGCTCTCTGGTGGTTGCTTTTTTTGTTCCGTCGTTATAGAGACAAAGGACTGAAGAGAAGCGGCTCAAGAAAGGAAAACTGCCCTTTAAAAATATAAATCACTTAAGCAGAAGATAAAAACACATATTTGTAGTCAAACAGATTAAAATAAGTGGTCAAAGGAAAATGTAAAATTTTAATTTTGGTGTTAATTATCTTCTACTCGGCGCCCAAGCGTATATTTAATTGGCAATTAGTGCTAATTAAGATCCTAATCACCAGTTGCATGTGCTCACTGAAGGAAGACTTGGCGTTCCTCTTTGTTTTGTAAGCTTTGGAACAAAACAATGCACCCTTTTATTTTCAAAATCCCACAACCTACGTGTCCCCAAACCAACCTGCTTCCACATTTTGGGCACCTTTGCAGTGCTGATAACTGCATTGCCCATTTTCAGCTTGTTGCAAATAAATCTTGTGTGCATGCATTTACGGTAGCGTAACCCCTTTCAGCACTTCTATACGGTTTAGAATGAATCCCAGTGTGTATAAGTGTGCGCATGTCTTCTATTGTGTTTCGCTTCCTGTTTTCAGAGACTTGGGGGTTGTGGATCATCCTTCTCTCCGTCACAGAGCTCACCCGGAGCAGCAGCAGCAGACTGTGTCCCTGTCACCCTGCGGCCTCTCTGCTAGGGAGGAGTATGGGGAGGACGACATGTCTGCCAGGTTTACAGAGGGGCAGGATGTATTGGCCAGGTGGTCTGATGGCTTGTTTTATTTGGGGACAGTCACAAAGGTTGGTGTTGATGGAAGTGCTGCTTGGAATGTCTTACAAAAAAAAAAAAACGACAAGATTTTGTTGTCTGTTTTTCTTCTTCTTCTTCTTCTTCTTGTGTCTGCCAGAAAGGTGCTAATCTCTCTTTTTCTTTTTCTATTTTTCTTTTTTCAGATAGATCGGGACAAGCAGCGTTGCTTTGTGGTTTTTGAGGACAGATCGAAGTCTTGGGTTCTTTGGAGCGATATTCAAACAGGTGAACTCTCCCAGTTTCAGGGCCTGAATTTTGGTTCATTCATTTCTGTATCTTTGAAGGAGAGTTTGCTTGCAGAAAATTAAAATGAAACACGAAGACGGATATTGTAGGGGCAGAATTATTTAAAATGAGCTTTTTTTGACGCTTTACATCATGTTATAATGTTGTTCCCTCATCATAAACATCACTGGATTGTTGCTTTAATTCTTTCATGCAATTCTTTAATCTTTAGTGGCAAATATTAATGTTTGTAAAAAATAAAAAAAAACCCACCTGGGTGGTCCTAGTGCTGCCTCCCCAGAGGAGCCCTCTCCTGGAACTCCCCCATTCAGCTCCTTCAGACTAGGCAGCAGTAATTAGCAAATACGTGGTGGGACTGTGCATCTGAACTCATTATAGGAGCTACTTCTCAGGGCAACGTCAGTGAAAACGATGTTAAAGGGTTAATAGAGGAGCGATGGCATCCTGAATGCAGAGTTTCAGAAAGAGCATGAGTTTTCAAATGTGTTCCAAGGCGTTAAATTACAAAGTCAATTTTCTTTTAAGCCATATTTGATATAACAACTGAAAAAAACATAGTTACTTGATTGTGCTATAAAATGGTACTATGTTTCTGGAAAATACATCTGCTCACTGCAATGACTGTAGGAAAAGCCTCCAACCTTTTGGTTCCCTCTACTGACAAAGGGTCAACAGAAATATGAAATGAAGGAGCCTACTGTACTGCTGATGAACTCAGAAGTTGACCACCAATGTTATCAGGTCCTGATGTTATATTTGAATGTAATTACTGTTTTTCAAGCAGTAGATGAAACCTTGAAGATAACTCTGAATCTTTATTTCACAAAACAAAATGCATAAAAGTTACATCTTTCAATTTCTGCTCATTTTAATAGATTTGTCAACCTCTGTGGTATATACTATCAGACGTCTTTAGTTCCTCTCTTTCCTTACTGTTAACGGTCGGCTGTATCAGTGCTGTAGCAGTAAGCTCTCTTAATGAGAAAGAAAAATCCTCTCAGGAAAGATAAGCAGAGAAACTTAAGTCTGTCCTCTTCTGTAATGACTCAGCAGTTGAAACGATGTTCTTGCCTGATGGCGTGAACATCGTTTATGTTGTATTATAGAAACAAAATCTGGAGCAAAGGTTATTAGAAATGGTGACCTAATTTGCTCTAAACTCTTGTTGGAAATGCAGGTTTAGCAGTCATTCATAATGGGCTTTTTTGGGTGGTATTTTAGGAATGTAGTAAATATTTGGAAACCCACATAAATTTTGGAAGTCCATATCTCTGTCGCTCATTCCCACTAGGCCAGTCGCAATAAATCAATAAATCGCATAATAAATCAAGACAAGCTCAATCATTTCTATTTGCATAAATTTTTGTTTTTATATTGTCTCTCTCAACTAGTCCTTTTTTGAAAAGACTTTTTGTTTTGACAAAAAAAAGAGACTTCATAATTCATGTTATTTGTTGTTTCTGATATTTTGCTTATTTATTGTGGATATTTAAAATGTCTTCCAGTTCCTGTGTTCAATGTTTATTACAATTTAAAGTTTATTGAACTTTGAGAATGTGTTCTCGCATTATCATACCATTACCATTATATTTGTTGAAACAACGATACTATCACTTCTCACAACTCCTGGGACAATTTATCGTTCAGTAAAATTTGTTACTCTAACAGATAAAAAGAAAGCTGCTTTTTGAAAGCTGCCCACAAAGCAGGTTTTTTTTTTTTTTTTTTTATATTTCCAGCTCAGGCATTTCTTTTCCCCTTTTGTCTCTCCAACTTTCCCTAGCTGTTGAGTCTTACAGGCGTTAGCCAGAGAGCTAATCTCCTTTATTTACTGTAAGCTACAACTTCAGCTCAGTGACGTGCAGTGAGGTTCATGACTGGTGAGGCATGACACCTCTAGTCACATGTACAAATCCAATATAGAAACTTATATTTCAGTTTTGGCCTTAACCAATTAAAGCTTTTAATTATGCTTCAGTCAGTCCTGTTCAACAATATGATGGGAAGAAAACCAAAATCCTATTTAAACTGCTGCAAATATCATGGTAAATAAATGTAATATTGAAAGTGAATAAAAGTGAGAAAACACTTAAATCGATTACTGAAATTGTAATTACTACAATTAATGTAGTAATCAATTAGTCATTAACTGGAGTGTACAGACTCAAAAAAATGTCATTCAGCTAAAAAAACAAAAAAACATTCAGAGTAGTAATAAAATGTACACAACAAATACATTTTGCATTTAACATAAAAGACCTTAGTCTGTAAATATGCTTTAGCCAAATTTCCTCAAGTGGTCCAGTTTTATCTTCACTCGGTTCAAGTACATTAAAGGAGTGCTGTTACGGCATTCTAGGGAATAGAATGTTTTTCTTATTTAAAAAAAATTATTGAATTATTTATTTGTATCTTTTAATTTATTTCTCATATTGCATAAAAAGGTTTTAGTTTTTTTACATGGAACGTGGCTTTTTTTTTTTTAATCCGATGAATCGTCAGATTAATCGACTGATTAAGTAGTTCCTAAAATAATCATTACTTTAGTCTTAGTTTCTTGTAGTTTTGTTTGTGGGTTTGGAGAGGGCCTCCCAGCTGGAAGCTAATGCTGTTTGGGAAGCCATGGCATGGAATAGCTAGAGAACTTCCCTGTTGTAGAGAGTACATTCACAATCCGCATTGAATTATTTTTATAACAGTTTCCTAATTAGTAAATATCCGTGGTGCTTGGTTTGTGTTTGCTCTTCTTTTTGCAAATCATTTCCTTATGTTGACCATTTTCCCCTTTTTCAGGGGACGAAGAAGACAAGACTGATGACGATGACGACATCGTGTGCTCCATATGTCAGGATGAGACCTCAGAGGAACCTAATGAGATTGTCATTTGTGACAAATGTGGTCAAGGTATGGTTTCAGTTTTTGCTTACATCTGAACAGATTCATGTGTAGAAATGAGAAGCGACAGCAGAAGCTTGTGTGTAATGATTGCTGAACCTATTTCAGTAATTAGTATTTCGGCAGACTTACGGAGTTATTCACATGACTGTAAATGTGTTTGCCATCCAGGCTACCATCAGATGTGTCACTCGCCCATCATTGATGCCGCCGTGATTGACTCTGATGACAAGTGGCTGTGCTCAGAATGTGAACTGGCTTCTTTCTCTGAGGTAGGATTTTAGAACAATGGATTACACAGAGATTTAGTCCTTTTATTTCTTTAAACAGATGTAGACCAATATGACCCCCAGATTGTATTGCTGTGTTCTCTGAAGGTTTTAATTTTGCACTTGAATTTATGTTTGGATGTATTTATTTGTTTATTTTCTACATGCAGAAGGGGAGCATTCTCAAGAAGGAGGCATCCGCTAAGCTCTTTCCAAAGCAAGAACATCAGGAGCAACATATGGAATTTCATCTCTCCTTCCCATATGCTCCAGAGGAACTAGTGTGGGATCAGGGCCACAAGACAAACATCCAGCAATGCTACTGCTACTGTGGAGGACCGGGGGAGTGAGTAGTGCATGCCACTCTGCAAACATGTTAAAGAATTTTGCCAAATATGTCCCACAAATCATATGTTGTGTCTCATTTATCAGCATTGTGTGTGTGTGTGTGTGTGTGTGTGTGTGTTTGTAGCTGGTACCTGAAGATGCTGCAGTGTAACAGATGTCGGCAGTGGTTCCATGAGGATTGTCTACATTGCTTACAGGCTCCACTGCTCAATGGAGATAGGTGCAAACACTTAACACTAAAGTCTAAAGTATGTGACATGGTTTAGATTGTTTGTTATATTCTGATTTAAAGATCTTACTAAAATATTTATATCTTAATATTTGCTGCAAAACACAATAATTAGAATTTAGCTCTATAATAATGTGTCATATCATTTTAAAATAATTTCTGAGGAAGGCAGAGGATATGTTGGCTTGTATACCAATAATGTAAAATATAATGTGAAACTGAATGTAAAAAAATTATCAGCTAAATATTAAAGTGCTACTTTCCTCTTGAAGATGCTGGATGATTGTAACGATCCAGTGCAGTTCATGTCAATGATGTGGCGTTTTCTCGTATTCAGGTTTTTCATCTTCGTCTGTTCAGTCTGCAGCGGCGGACCAGAGTTCCTCGACCGACTGCCTCTCGACTGGTAAGCGAATGTTGGGCTGTAGATAAACTGGAATCTAACACTAAGGTTGTCTTTACATCTTCTGTCACAGATTTATACCTTAAAATGCTTTTCTTTTCTCAACTGTGATAAAATGCATACATCCTGGTATTTTCAGTGTTCTATAAGTGGTTCTATTTTTCTTCTTTTTTTTCCATTTTTTGGGGGAGAAAACCTACATGTATCTACATGATCATTTAGGATTCCTGTCAGACGTTGACTTGCACTATGCTAGCACGAAGCGACAACTTAGACAACAACTACATCAAAATTCAGAAAGAAGATCCAGAGCATGGCTGAAGCAGTGCTAGGCTAAAGATTTTCCATAACAACTGTGTCACCTATTACACTGTAACCATGGTTTCTTTGACACTGTTATAGTTTTGGAAATAATACTAATGTTAACAAAACCTATCAGAATCTCTCGTCTTGTGTTTAAATGAATTCTGTTCCACATTTAAAGGAACAAGTAGATTATGTGAGATTTATTTTGCATATTTTATAAAAATTGTTGATTAGAAAAAAATCTTGGGAAAAAATGACTAGTAATCATTAATCAATTTAATCAAATTAAATAAAAAAACAAATTTGAAATCTGTAACTTTTAAGAAACGTTAACCATTCTTTCTGTACAGAGCTTTTGCATTCAAATAAATAAATGCCCCTTGGCCAAAGGTGTAAATCCCATCTAATTTTTTTTCAAGGGTGGGGGGACAATAAACAGGAACATTTCTTAAGAGCAGTTTTGTGGGGGTCAGCAAAGTTCCACTGAAATGTAACAAAAATGTGGTTTAGAACATTTTTAAACCACATTCAAACTGCAGACCAAAAATGACTAGTAATGCACGTCAGACTTGTTTTTCTCAGCAAGCAACCTATTGAGAAGTAAAACTAAAATTCAATATGAGTTCTGTTCAGTCTCAGTGATCTAATCTCTGCTATGCCTTTACAAAAATTTAAGGTTATAAATAAAAACAAGTTTTAATGAGTAACTTCTCTTAATAAAATTCCTCATTAACATTGATTTATTGAAATAGCTCTCAATACAAGTTATGGGCTGTATAAATTATAACTTATGTTGCTTTATTTTGCTTTTTTAGTTTTGTCATTATCTGGATGGCTGAGAAGCAACAAGTAGATAGAAATTAATATCTGGGAAGTATCATAACTTAAACATAACACTTAAAGCACCAGGGTTTATATAGAAAAACATTCAGATGGTTTAAAAGGCTGTTCATTGAAGACGGTGAGAAATAAAGGCAGCTTTCTTTTTATTCTATCTGTTCTCAGCTTCTGCCACTCTTTAGCCCCTCCCTCCTGTTTCAAACTCTTCTAATTAATAGAAAAATTAAAGGGCTAAATATGAACGAGATATTTGCTACCTTTGATAAACGCTTAAGTCTATGGAAGCAATGTAGCCAGTGTTGCTAGTTTTGATTTCCAAGGCATTACAAGGCTGTTTATCATGATTCAGCCAAAGTAATGAAATAACAAAGTGCAGTCTGATTTTTATTGTTAACGTGTTTCTTCTTATGGAGCATTGCAATTAAATAAAAGGTTTACATGTCTTTTGCTTTAAGTATTTACGTACTGGAGGGTTTTTTATGTGTGCTGCAGAGCCACAACTAACGCGTAGCTCTTCTCTTTAGTGTCCTTTTCCCAACAGAGCCTGTGTCCTTTGCAGTGCTGCTGTTGCTCCTCCTACACTTTGGACTGAACCATTGTTATAACAATAGTAGGGGGGAACCTAAAAATGAATTCCTATTCGTTTCTTAGATGAACGACAGATTTAAAAAAAATTCATAGTTTATTTTTTCTTTTCATACTGATATTGTTTAAATGTAAATGTTTCTTCAATGATTATCTTTTTTGGGGGGGACAATTCTAGGCTTTTCCAAGATTGGGGGTCCGGACCCCCATAAACTCCCCCTGGATTTACGCCTATGCCCATGTCATAAAAACAAAATAAATATAAGAAATAATATATTTCTTAATCGGGAGCTCATTTTGACAATCAAAATGAGCTCCCTCATCAAAGTGTTTTCTTTCTTCCTTTTGTCCTTTTTTTTTTTTTTTTTTTTGCCATAGCTGCCCCACATTGTCCTGATTCTATCTTTCACTAAACCTAAGAAGGAAATAACTGACAGGAAACGGTAAAGGATGTGAAAGAAAACACCAGCTTCAACTGTTTACTGCGATTCTTTTTTAGCCTAGCACTGCTTTATCAATGCTTTTCTTAAATTCTTGTGTAGTTTCAGTCAGTGTTATCGCCACGTTGACTGAAACTACACATTTAGTTGTGTCGGTATTACTACACAATACCAGTAATACTTCTACTGGAATAGTAGAGGTATAACAGCATCCTCTGCTGTGGAATTTTTTTCTATTGAAATTCCACATGTCGTTCAGATAGCTTAAAAAAAATAATAACCTGAAATGACATTAGAGAAAATTGCTTAATATGCTTTTTTTCCCTCCAATATTGCAGGAAGGATATTGTTCATCTATGTTTGTACAACCTGAGTGTGATTCAGAAGAAGAGGTATTTTGATTCTCAAATGCAGCTAATGCCTTACATTAATGACAACTGGGAGCTGCTGCAGCTGGGGAAGGTAAGAGACGCATGAAGCTGTGAAAAAGTGGAGAGGGAGACATGTCTGCTCATTCTCCTGTTTTACTTTCTAATTTATATCATTGAGAACACATTTTTCACTTTATTTGTCATTGTAAAGTGCAGTGAGTCAACATGTGTTGTCTATTGGCGCAATATAAATAAACTAAATTGGGTTGAAGTGGAGTGATCTGTATAATGTATTTTGAGGATGCATAAAGCCGAGCGCATGCACTTGGCCGCACACCTTTCCTTTATAAATCCTAATTTGCAGGAAATAGAACCCAGCTGCTGGTCTGCTTTGTCGCCACCCTTACATACATATGTAAATTAGTATAAATATCCAGAAGTCTGCCACCAAGAGAAGCAGCAACCATGGCAACGTCCTGCTAGCACCATAAGTATTTATAATAATAATAATTCTATATTTTATGTAAAATGTGCTTTCAGGTCACCTCACAAAAACAAAAATAATACATTTAAAAAAAAAAAAAAATCCAAATGGAAAAAATAAATGGAGAACGTGCGAATGCCTGTTAGAACAGTAACGTGTCCAGCAGGGATTTAATGACA
Source organism: Poeciliopsis paucimaculata (assembly GCA_903067055.1). Taxonomy (NCBI): domain Eukaryota; kingdom Metazoa; phylum Chordata; class Actinopteri; order Cyprinodontiformes; family Poeciliidae; genus Poeciliopsis; species Poeciliopsis paucimaculata. The sequence goes on along the minus strand of CAEGAD010017749.1, from coordinate 8,830 downwards.
GTGTCACAGAGCCCTTTGAGTGGGAATGTGGACGTTTACTCTAAATAGTAGAAACATGTGCATAAGTTGTACATTTATAGAATAGAGATGATTTATGTTCTTTATGCATGAGGCCCCAGATGTCTTAAAATGTTGATTTAATAAAGTTAATCAAACAGTCAAGGTTCTGGTTTGAGATATCCTCTAGCTAAAGTAAAATCTAACAAAATTTTAGATTAATAACTGCTGCTTGTGTTATAAAAGTTGTGCTGTAGAGGTTGGTTGGCATAACTGGAAATATTCCCCCCAAATTAAATTCTGTTTATGGCTTCTGAAATCTTTGGTTTATCTCCGTTTTGTTCTACTGATCAGATACTAAACACATCTGATTTAGTCTTTTGTCTGTCATCCATAGCTGGCCAACACACCAAGATCTGAGAGGTATGAAAAAGTTCTGGAAGCCTTAAACGACAATAGCTACACGTAAGTTTTCTCATGAGGTTTTTAACTTTAAAACACAAACTCGTGATTCTACAGTTCAACAATAATCACATTCCTAACTTTGCTTCTCCTGCCTTTTCCAGGTTTATGTCAGGGAAGGAGGTGAAGAAGAAGAAGCACTTGTTTCGCCTAAGAATCTTTTTTCCGCCTGCTCCTCCCAACTGTTCTGAACCCACATACACGGTGATGGGGGAGCCTTTCCATGAGATCACCATAAAAGGATGCAAGCCTGCCAAAAGCTTCTCTGACATGAAGTAAGATGGAAAACCTTTCATTGATATATTATATTTTTAAGGAGGCGTGGCCAGTATGAGATTCTCACCACGAGTGGAAACGCCACAGTGTCTTGGTACTTCCACAAAAATTAGGTCAAACTTTACAATCTTAGGTCCTTTTATGTAAAACAGAAAAGCAACACTTACTTCCACTTCTGCTAAAAATAGTTGAACATTTCCTACCATTATGTATATTTTCTCTTTCATATTTATTATTTGGATTTTCATCCTTGGACCGATGTAAAATTAAAATTTTAGTGGAAATGTAAATGAAAATTTCCACTAAATTTGGTTGTGCGTGTACATGTGTGTATGTATGAGTGTTCGCCTGTATGCATTATTTTCTTTATCATTGCGACATTTAGAACATGAATATATGGGAGTCCATTTTTGCCAAGAGACAAAATAAAAGCTCAACAAAGTCATAATTATGAGTTTTAAAGTCATAATTATGAGGAGAAAAGTCATTCTGTTTCTTTGAGGTTTGCTTCAGTATATCATAATCATGACGTTGAATCGCACAAAGGACTTTCTATCTCAAAATGATGACTTTCTATTTCATAATTTTGACTTTAAAACTCATAATTATTACTTTGAATCTCGTAATTATGACTTCAAAACTAAATCATGACTTCCTGTCGTAATTTGTAGTTTTTCTTTCATGACAGAAATGGACGTCCATATGAATAGGCTATATGTAACTCGCTTTATCAGCTGGTTAATTGGTCAGTTTACTTGCTGGGTCGTCTTAAGTGATGGAAAGTGCTTTTTCTTTCTCCCAACATCATAACTTTTCAACATCATAACTTGAATTTCTTTTTCTTGTAGGAAAGTGAAAGATTTTGCAGCTTAGTTAGCCCGGTGATGGCTGCTAATGCATCCATGCATGTAAAGACAACTCTGGTTGCGGTGGTGCTTTCTTTAGGATCTTAAAAATAAGTTTTTAGACTGTGAGAAGCTATAATATTTTTTTATAAACTTCATACTTTCATACTGCCAAACCAGCCAGCGCATATATTCCCGACTGAACAAGTTGATGTTTTTGTTTTTATTCAAGAATGTGTAAATCATAAAAACGCTCCTTGTTTTATGTTCCTTCATTGTTTCATGCTTAATGCCTGAAACGTCATGCTGACTTTATGCACAGCTGTCATAACTGTATCTGAAATGTTGGTGTTGTCACTGCAGGATCCCCGTTGCTTTAACCAATGGCATCGAAAAGAAGAAGAAGAAGAAAAAAAAGAAAAAGAGGAAGCAAGAAGCTCGCTGTCTGGAGACACTGGCTAAACCACAACGGTCCAACGAGCCATCCCTGGTGTGTGTGTGTGTGTGTGTGTGTGTGTGTGTGTGTGTTTCTGTTATCATGTATGCATTAGTGAGCCTGAGCTGGTTTAGTGCTTTCTGCTGAGGTCAACAGATGGTTTTACGTTGAGCTCAAACGTTCATGTATGAAGAAAACACGACTCCTTCCTGTAGATGCTGATGAATTTCTCTCCACTTTATCAGGAAACCAGAAAGCCGGACCCCCCTGCACTGGATCATTTGACCTCTGTTAAGTAAGTGATAAACTTCTTGTTTTGTTCTGTTCTTTGTTTGGGAAATGTTTGCGTGTTTTTTGGTGTTGAAACCTGGCATTTTAGTGGCGTTGTTGTCAACGAGCCTGTGTGTAGCGTAAACAACACAGCATCATGCTTTTCTGCAGTTTAGTTGAAGGGGAAATTTGAATAGGTTAAAAAGATGAACGGCCTAGTCAAAGTCCAAATCCAAAGAGAAGTTGTTTCATAACTTGATAATTGGTGTTTAGATTGCTCTCTATTCAAGATAGGCCACCAGTCCCTCAGCTGAAGCCTGAATGTGATGCTTGAATGAGTGAAAAATACCAGGTTCCTGTTACAGCTCAATGAATGACTGTTGGGCTTTTTGTGTGAAAAGCTGCTGCAGACTGTCAGGAGTTTAACCAAAAGGTTCAGACTTTACAAACGGAAGAGACTTAGAAGAGAGGGACTTGAAGTCGTTCACTGCACTAGCTGCGTTCCCACTGACCGTACAATTACACAAATTGGAATGACGGAAATAAATATGGGCAACGGAAAAACTGGAAAAGAATTTTAGCTGTATTGAAATTGGTATATTTCACCAAAATGCAATGGAAACTTGTTTCACATTACATGAATCGTGATCAGCAACCGGATGTTACTACTGGTGAGACAGGTGAAGAAAATGACAGGAAGTAATTGTAGGATGGCATGTTTTTTATTGATTTATGGTGTGAACAAAGTCTTTCATGTCTTTAATTGCATTCTTATTTAAAGAAATGTTGCAAGGAAGTGGCATAATTTACTTTAATTTAATAAGTCCCGTTTCAATAATAATTACCAGGTATTATTGAAACGTTTGTTTGTTAAATAATCATAAAACAATATTTTGTGTGCCACCTTAGTTTTTCTTTTCTTTTCACACATCTTTTTCCTCCAATTGTTTTTTTTCCGTTTCTGCAGCACCAGAAGTAGCAAGCCTCTGCTGTTATCTCAGTCTTCTGATGTGGAATCCATTGATGCCCTCAGCAGCTCAGAAACTACCTCAACAATCACTTCTAGGCAGTCCAGGTTGGCATTTTATTAAGCTCAGATCTTCTAGGCAGACTCAAATACACAAAAGAACAATAAAACAAATGTTCTCATTTAATGGGGTTTTCTGTGATGGACCAGCAAAACGTAGCACAAAAAAAGTGAAGTGGTGCATGGTTTGCATCCAAGCTCTGACTAGTGTGATTGGTGTTTGTCCTTCACTTTGATGTTGCTAAATAAATTCCAGCACAACCAGTTACTTTTAAAAGTCAGCTGGTTAGTAAAACCAGTCCCAATGTGTGTTTCATTTAATCTCAGCATAAATACAGATTTATGCAATGTGCCATTGCATAAATCTGTATTGAGTGCTGAGTGCTGTCCACCCATTGTTTGCAGCCACAGCAGGAATGCTGTCTTACAGAAATAATTACCTCTTTAACATCTGTTCGCATTGTCACATTACAGCCACAAACTCCTACGGATTTTATGTGCTAGCCGAAAACAAAGTAGCGAATCACGTGCTAAATGTCAATTTAGTTTTGAAGTTTAGATTTGAAGTCAGGTCTTTGACTTCAAAAATCATTTATCATTTTCTTCCCCTGTGTTGTTTGTATATAAAAGCTCATTTAATTACTTTGAAGTTGCCGGTTTTCACGTGTTAGGAACAGAACGTGGCAAAGTTCAAGGGGTGTAAATACTTTTCCAAGACTTCGGTCCCCACAAGGAGCAGTGGGTCCCCACAACATAGTATATGTCAGGAAAATGGTCCCCACAAGGTACTACAAATAAACACACACATATAAATGTATGTAATTCCTCACAATGTCAAATAAATGTTTCTCAAAAGTATCCATGTCTCCTGCAGATACTAAGACTAGATATTGGAAGAAAAATGTCAACATTGCTGTCCAAGAGCATTTCTGCATAAAACATGGCAACAGTCTCCTGACCAATCACACAACACTTTGCACAGAGCTCTAGAGAAACGGTCCGACCAGGGCCTGGTGTTTAGTTTGGCAGGTGGATGCCTCTCTGCAAACAAAGTGATGCAGATTTTGTCACGCGTCTACATCAATGAAAGCAGAGTTCTGCACTTCAGATGAAGCATGTTGTCGCCTTAAAGGCGATTACAGTACAGTCTTGTTTTCATTTAAATCGTGTCGAGAGCTAAACATGGAGAGGCAGAAAAGAAAACTCTCAGGACCATAAAACAGAAGAAAGAGAGAGCCTACACTGTGTCCGGATAAACCTCAAAGTCTGTAATGGTTCTAAACTCTTATTCTAGTTTTCAGTGTAGATTTTGCTGATTTCTCATCAAATTAAAAAAACATATTTTTCTTCTTTTGTGTTCCCTCAGCCTGTACACTTCCAACAAGACGGCAACAGCCGCCTTCAACATGCCTTTCGCTTCTCCACCTTTAAAACGGAAACGCGGGCGGCCGCGGCGAACCCCGAAGCCCCCCCGACCGGAACTGCCCCCTCCTCCTCGGCTTCCAGACGCAAGCGTCTCGGACACGGAGACGTTTGCCGCCCTGCCGGGGCTCCACCCCACAGACATAGTCCACGGCATGGACCCCAACACTCAGCTTTCCCACCTCAAGAGCTCCATCAGCAACTACTTCGGGGTGGCGGGGCGCCTGGCGTGCGGGGAGAGATATAAAGTCCTGGCCCGGCGGGTCACCATGGACGGCAAGGTGCAGTACCTGGTGGAGTGGGAAGGAGTCACTGCCTCGTAGCTCGATGGCTCAACCACTTCTAACAAAGAGCTGATGGTGTGTATTCAGAGTGCTAGGTGGTTATATGCCCTGATTATCATGCATGCATGCAAACACACACACACACACACACACACACACACACACACACATACATAGGGTATGCAGCACCAGAGAAGCTGGATCACTGGATCCTTCATAGGAGTTTGATCTGAACTTTTTCCTTCCCTGCTGCAGTTATTCAGGGGCAAATAATTCCTCTCTCCACTCTACTTGTAAGCTTTGACTAATATTTCATGCATTGTTTTTTGTTTTTTGTTTTTTTTTCCCTCCCCCTAAATATACTTGCTTGTTCTACAAGAAGTTATGTAGTAAAAGAGGGGAAAAAATCTCTATATTTTCATTCTTCGATTCAACCATCGACAATTTTAACATTACTTTTTTTTTCTTTAACTCGTTTTAAAAGTTTAGTGTTTTTGTTTTTTCTCCAACTGTGCCCACTCTCTCTCCCATCTTGAACCTCTTGGTGTCTCATGCCAGCTCTGGTTTTCATTATTTGTGAGCAGATCAGGAGGAACTCAGAACGAACGCGCTGCTGCAAATGTTTATTTTATATAAAGCTATACCACAAACATGATTATGTCATATTTTTATAGAGGTCTTTTGTTTACCAACGGAGATTTCGGTTGATTCTTTACTTGCACACGCTGTGTTTTGTTAGAAAATCGTCTCATTTGAACAAGCAAGAGCTGCTCAGACAAGGCAGTATTTTTTATTCAATATTTTTATATATTTCCTACTGAATAAAAATGTGCAGTTCTTTTTAAAGTGTTCTGATTGAAATTAGGACTTCAGTTTAACAGACCTGAGTTTGGTCTTGTAAAAATTCTCGATGCTAGGAATGTGATTTAATCAGTTTGTAACTTTATTTCCTGCTGCTTATGCAATTAAAGTTGCATAAATGAACAAATATTCTTCCATAGACAAAAATGTATTTTTTTTGTTGTTTTGTTTTTTGTTACATTTTGGGCAGCCCACTCAGGACATACCGCCAAACTTCACTCACATAGGCCCAGCCGTTGTAACTAAGCCGATTTTGCGATGGATCATATTTCATGTTGATTTCTCATAGCTTTTTGTCATTATTACATATATATAAGCTTATTGTTTTTTTTTACGTTTACTGCTTGTTTAAATTGGGTTTGAAAGACGAATCCGCCTCACTGAAGAAATTGCTGTACGTCATTGCAAGAAGAAAACCTTTAGTTAGAACTGTTGTCTCTTTTGAGAGATGTCTGCTCTCGTTTAAACAGCACTTGCACGTCTCCTTGTCGGGGACGCAGTGAGTGCATTTAATGCCGACACGTTTCCATTATTGACTTGCTACAGGTTTCTTAAGCCAAAGAACGTCCCTGTAACGTCGTCTTTGTTTTTTTTGTTTTTTTTACTGGTTGACGTGTTACTAGTGAAGCAGGTTCTTTTTCTGTTTTGTTTTCGTTTAGGGATAAATAAAAGTTGGTATTTCAAGCTGTTTTGCTAAACATGATTTTGATTTTTTTTTTATTACTGATATTAACTGTATATGATTTTTCTAATAAAATTAAGATCCGTGACTGTAAATCATCTTGTCATTTGTAAATCGACAGGTGGAAACTAAATGTAAACATTTTATTTATTTTTTCTGTTTAAACGTTTGAGTTTAATCGATAGGCGTGCACAGTGGCAGAATGAGAAACTTTTATTTGGGGCTTCAAGTGAAAAATGAAAATTCTCTGTATGTAAATCTAGTCAACATCGTCATTGTATCACTGTCTCTTCTTGGAAAATAGACAAGTTTTAGGTGCAAATGTGCTTTATCTCATTAGCCAAAAATAAGAATAACAAAATGCGTTATTTAATGTCCTTGAAAATGGCTGCTGTCCCCGTTTCCGCTAAGCATCCCAGAACCTCATTCTGAATACTTTTGTTGTATTTTGCATTTCTGGCATTTAAGGCATTGGTTTTGCCTTTAAAATCTAAAATCTCATGAAATTGACCTCGCTTTGAGAGGTCGATTTCATCATGTCCACATTGAGAAATGTTTTCTGTCAAAAGTAACATTTTTACCCCAAGCTTTAATGTCATTTTGCTTTTTAATATGGCATTAAAAAGCAGAGGCTTCTGGATAAACAAGTGATTAGTTTTTAGAAGTATGATTTTAAGAACATAAAATTTGGAGAGAGGGCTGGGACTCCCCTCCTTGGGTGTGAGCTATTTATCACCTGGAGAGAAGAACAATGGGTGCACCCAATGTGGCTGAGAGATATATTTGGGTTGTTACTTCAAACCCCAAATCCTATCTGCCAATCCGTAGATATTTTTTTCTGATATTGATTCCTGTTTAGTGTTAAAGATTAAATGCTTTTATTGTCATATGCACAGTAACAAAATGTGTTTGCCTGAACAGTAAAATTCTTACTTTACTACCCACACTGGATGCCAGAAATGTAAAGTTTAGGTATAAAATAGAGTTTATGAAACAAAGCTTGTGAACATGTAACAACAAAAAATAAAAATGGAAATGGAAATATGCAGAATATACATTTACATCTATATAAGATGAGATACGATGTACGTGCAATAGTAGTGAGTGAAACTGATTTTACAAGTGATTATAATAATCCCAGACAAGTACAGTTATATGTGTAATTGTATGTAAACAGATCTGAGTAGAAGTAATGGTGGAGCTGTGGTTCCGTCACAAAGCTGAACAAATGAGCCACAGTCTGTGCTTCCTCTGCCCGGTGGACTGTAAAGGAATACTCCCTCAAAATAAACCTTTCACTCCTCCCCAACTTCCGCGTGTAACTGTGGGACGGCGAAAGGAAAACGACTCAACCCCAACGCACGCGCCGTTGTTCGCGGACGCTGTTGCATATCAACCAATCACCTCAAAGAATGGCTTAGCTATCCAATTATAAAGTACGTTGTTAGCATGTGGGCGGAGACTAAAATTACAAACCGTTCTGCCTCGATTTCTAGTAACCCGAGAGATTTATTGAAATATAGTTCAGAAACAAATGCTTTTAGCTTCTTATCCTCCGGTCATCTAAGGTAATAGTTCAGATGAAGTAGAAATGATGTGTGATGTTTAATTACCTGCTTTTATAACAAAAAAAACAAACAAACAAAACAAGGCTAATGACAAGCTAACCACCTGTTGGTGTAAAGAGCTCCTCTGTTTACATTCATGTTGGTGTCGTTTATTGGCAGCACAGCGTTCGTTTAAAATTGCAAAGAGAGATTTCTTTTTATTTCAACTTTAGACATGTGGCCATGCAAAGAGCTGGATAAAGTTGACTTTAGTTAGACTGGTCGTTATTTAACGACATTCAGGCGGTTCTGTTCTGATGTTTGACATCGAGGAGAAGTTTAGTAAAGATGTGTTCGGCCTGCCCGGTCTGATCCAGGGAGCTGAGCTCTGCCACTGGACTGTGGGACAGAAACTAAGGTGAGCAAAGTAAAGATCAGAGGTTTAGACAGATCTAGCAGAATTAGATCTGAATGAATTCCTGTAACGATGCAGAAATTGGGGGGAAATGTACAACAAGATCTGTACCTAGTTCTATATTGACGTTGAAGCTTTTCACATTTTGTAAAGTTATGACAAAATATTGTTTCATTGAGATGTTACATTACAGACCAGGGGCCTACAAGTCATTTTCTACCCTTAGTTCACCTGAATAAAACTGTAGAGCTGAAAATGTTAAGATTTTGTCATTTGATAAAACATGGGAAATGTACTATATATATA
>CAEGAD010017735.1:0-19360 GCA_903067055.1 Poeciliopsis paucimaculata | reverse complement strand
CCCCTCCCCCACCCCCCCCAAAAAATGACCTTTCGGATAGTTTGGTATAGTGTAAGTGATGAACCGTGCCTGGTTTCCTTTCGTCAAGCAGCTGTAGTCTGATCTTTGCCCGACCTGCAGAATCCTTTTGTGTTCAGCTTCACATGGCACCGATCCAACGCCATCTGGGCTTCAATCCGGAAGTGTGAGGAGCCGAGTCACGGTGACTGTGAATTTCCAACATTTTTCACACCCTTTGAATCTCTGGAAGCCATTGTTTGTATATCGCAAAGGTATTCCTCAACCATAACCCCCCCCTGCCAATTAAAAAAACATAAAATACACATCTCCCAACATGTGACACGTTCTGTGAGGAAGGTTTAATATAGACTCGTGGTGCTTCGATGATTTCCTGCTAAAGCTGAACTCAGGTCTATCAGGAGAATCTGGTTTTACAGCTAGCAAATACTTTGCTTTTGGGTGAAGCTGATTATTACAAAGGGCATCACGCACGTGTTGGAAAAAGAACGAGCAGATAAAGAACATAAACACTGTAAATGGCATGAAAACCTGTCGCAGTAGCACAAGTTTATAGAAAAAAGAAAAAAAAGCATCCAGCAGGTCAGTTGTTTTTGTTTGGCGGTGCTTTATTTAGCCTGATTTCCCTTAAGACATTGAACTCCATTATTTCTAAGCTTCACCGATGCATTTGGTTGTTGATTTTGCCCAGCATAAACACACCTTTGCATAGTTTTTTTCTTTTACACTTTGCATCTGCTTTACTGAATTCAAGGCACTCCTGCATAATGATTAAACTAACCAGTGATGCACATCTTTATCTTGTTTGCACTTATAAATCCTGTTTGCCACCCCCGTGGCACGGTTGGTTTTACACACCAATATTGAACGTCATTCATTTAAAGGTTTGTGCACGTGACAACCCAATGGTTGCTACGCCATGGACAATTTTGTGAAAAAATATTTCGACATTTAAAGTGGCTGAATTTGAATGTTTTCACTTCTCAGCGTCTCGATTCGAGTTGCAGCAGCAAATGTCCTTGTTTCCCCTTTAACCTCCTGTGCTTAGTTTATCCTGCAGGAAAAGAGGACACAGTTAGAAGGTGACAAGAAATTAAAGGAAGCTCTACGGTTCAGCGTAGTTTGCATTTTAGTTCTTACTTTCTTGGCATTGTCCACACACTGCATGTAGGCCGATGCAATACCTGAGCAGGTCAGAGTTCTTCCTGGGTTTTCTTTGTAGCATTTCAAGATCTGACCCTGAAGGTCTCCGCACAGGGGCTGGATGTTAAAACGTCTGAAGGGGAAAGAGCACAAAGAAGGAACACAGTTAATTTCTGTTATCTATGTGCACATATGAATTTGAGAAGGGCTGGATATTTCCGAGAGGCAATTTAGACTCATCAGTTCATCAAACTGCAGAGATGCAAATTAGACCTGGGTGTGTGCAGAAATCCAATGATGACACGCACACACACTTCTTGAGACATTCCACCAGCTGATCCAAAACAGTCTCGGCTGTAGTAACCCGTTGCTATAGTGACCCATTTCCAAAATGTGTGTTACCCATGCTTTGGAAGACCGAAAAAAAAAAAAAAAAAAATTATATATATATATATATATATATATATATATCTGGATCGTTGAAACACTCACTTCTTATGCACAATAGATCCGTATCAAAGATGTTTGTAGGTTTTTTTAACAAAAGGTTTTGTGCAAAAAGTCAGTAATTAATTTCACACACAGTAGAATACAAAATCCAGAGCTCAGTGATGGGTTTCTAAATATATTTCCTGTTGTTAAAGTTAAAAGTTTTTGATATGTTTTAGCAATAAATTGATGAAAAATGACCCAAATATTACTGAGAATAAATATAATCCTTGAAATCTTACATTGTACTTTTATGGACTAACATTAATGATAATAATAATGATAATAATTGTCCAACATTTTTATTTCCTTTGCTGCTGCTCCAACAATCCCTCATCAATACAAAGTTGTCAAAAAGATCTGAGAGCCAGGAAGTACTTTTTAGTCAAGTTACTAGTGCAAATATCTTCGTACACTAGAAACAAGACCAAACTAACTTACATGCAACTTTTTTAGCAACACATAGGAGCTTGTCTGAAGTCAATAAATTCTTCATTTTAATGAAAAATAATCGTTTCACTAGCAGATTGTTTCACTTATACAAGACTTTCTTACAAAGTTTTAAGTGAAATAATCTATCAGAGGAACAAGTACTTTTTCATCGTTATTAAGGAGTTACTGACTGAAAACAAAACGCCTAGACCTGGCTAAAGAGCTGCTTGTGAGTTTAGTTTTGTCTTATTTCAGGTGTTCAAAGATAATTGCACTCGAGACCAGACCAACATACTTCCCAAACTGAATATGGAAACAAAACATATACTCCACCTTTTCCACTGTACATGTGTTTGATAGATTAGTGCCAATAAATGTGAGCCTTGTAAATGAAAAAAAAAGAAAAAAGGGCAGGCCTTTTTTGTACTTCCAGTCACTTGTGTCATCAGGACTATTAGGAGTAACAAAGGTTCCTGTCAGTTTTGCATGTTACTTACTTTGATGTAATTTCCAAAAAAGAAAAATACAGAGTAAAACTTACGCAAAACGCTTGCGAGTCTCCTCTTTGCCTTTCTGGAAATTTTCCGCTGAAACTTTGTAAAACTCTGCGCACTATGAGGAGAACAGACACATGTTTAGCAAAAGAGTAATGGAGTGAATAAATGAGTCACTTCCACTGGGTGAGTGGAAAACTGAGTCTTGCTGCCTCTTAGTGGCCAACGACGGCGAAAAATTAGATGCAGACGTTCTTCTCTTACTGCTAAATCACAACTGAAAAAGGCATTATTCTGCAGACATCCATGCCCCAATAAGAATGAAAAGAAATTATGTGTGCCAAAGAAGAGAGGGTGTGTTGAGACTTGTGCATATCTATTTTAATTTGATTACTGAATGCGTTTGTGTTAAATTTATGAGCATAAGAAACCTACCAATAAAAACAACAGCTTCATCAATTCTGAATAATAGGAAAAAAATTAAGTTTTAAGCAATATAGTAAAAACCTCATGCCTTACATTTGCTTTTATAAGCATAAAAAAAAAAAAAAATGAACAGACTCCAATGGTTTGGTCAAACCTAAATACCAACATTGTCCCTGCATTACACGTTTCATCCTCTCTGGAGGAAAATACCAAAGCAACAAGCAAAAATTTTTCCAACTGCTTTTTCCTTTTTTTTTTTTTTTTACTGCACCAGACTAAACACTGATTGAATAAAATACATTTGCACATATTTTTGTTTTAAAATTATTGCACAGTATCTCCGTCAACCATCTTGAGCTTCTTTAGTTTTAGCCTACCTTTGCTTCAAGTTTGGAAACATGCTCCTTGTTGAGTTCATTGCGCTTCTTCATCTCTTTCTCTCTCTCCGCCAGCTGACGAGCCTGCATGAGTGCAACGTCAGTGTCGGCATAGCGGTTTCCAAAAACAAACCAAAAAAAAAACCCTTGTATGCAGACTGAACATTACAGCGTTTGTCACGTTACAACCACAAAGTCCAACGTACACTGTTGGGATTTTTTGAGACAGACCAACACAAAGTAGCACAAAATCTGTGTTAAAAGGAATTGTTTGTACTTTTTAAAAAATTTTTTATTGATGGATTGCATTTGTATTGCTTTTAATTTAATTTAGAGGTATTAGTAGGGAGGGAGCTGAATTAAAAAACTAAAATCAATCAACACTTTGATTTTAAGTGTAAGAAATTTCTAAACTATGTTTAATCACACAAAACACATTTAAGTTAGCCGTAATAAAGACAAGTCCAATTGGTGGGAATATTTTTGCAAGGTGCCGTGTGTTTAACCATCACCCACATGCTTCTTACAGAAAAAAAAAAATGTCTTCATTTAGTATAGAAACCACAGCACTAAATGACACCGTAAGCTTTGAGGTGTGACCAGGACAAACATGCAGAAGTGAGACATGCGGATATCAAGTTGCTCCTGCCCTACCTTCAGCTCCATCCACTGAAACACCAGGACAAGAAAGAGACACGGTAAGCAGATGGACGTTTGTGTTGAAAGCGAGAGATCCTGTTGCATTCAATAAAAAGATCCAGACTGTGTTCTCTGCTCACATAAAGCTGCCCCATGAGCTTCTCGTGCGCCGCCATCGTCTTCTCTCGCTCCATGGACTCCGTCAGCTTCTCCATGCGCGTCGCCCTCTCGGCCTCCAGAGTCGTTTTCGCCCGCTCCTCTGCCTCGGTCCGAGCTGCCGCCGCCGCCTCGGCTTGCCGCAGAACCTGGATCTCCTCCAGCCTTTGCAAACACAAACCACAGACATTTTAGCATATTAGAAAAAAAATATATAGAGTTATCTGGCTGATAAAGGAACAATTCCTGGTGTTTTCAACTAAAACATGAGGGCTTTACCTTGCATAATGATTAAACACAACTGATCCATTAAATATCTAATATCTTTACTTCTAAACTCTGTGTCTTCAATTGAAAAAAAACAAGAGAACATTGTCCTTAATTTCCTCACTTTTAGGCTGATTTGCAGTTTATGAGTAATCATGCTTGTTCCTATATTTACTTTCCGATTACTTCATTTATCTACTTTGATTCTTGGTCTTTTAAAAACATTGGTAAAATCTTTTCAGCACAGCAATTGTTAGCTGAAAATTATCTTTAACAATTGCAGAAACTGAATTAACCAACCCGGAGGCAACACTGTGATTCACTTGTGTATTATGAAACCGGACAATGACTTTATTTAATAAAAGCTCTATTATTCTCCAATTAAAGAGAAACATGAAATTGTGACAGGAAGTGTGTCGTTTCCTTACTGTTGCTGCAGCTCCCGTCTCTTCTGGCTGATCTCCTCCTCCAGACTTTTCTGCATCTCTGCTCTGATTTTCTCCCTCAGCTCCTCCTCCATCACTTCAGGGGAAGTGGGTAATACCAAAAATAAAAGCAGTTTTTTTTGGGTTTTTTTGGAAGAAAATAAAAAAATAAAACAAAAAACAAACAAACAAAAACAAATCAGATTTTCTTACTGGTGTTAAAATGGAACAAAAATTGTGCCAACAAAATCACAATTTGGTTTGTGGAAGTATTAAGTATTACATTCCAAACCTTACAATGTTTTTTTTGTTTTTTGCAGTAAAATATCAGTTGACATACTTATTTTACACACAATAGCATTTTTTTTAAACTGGAAAAATACCATAAAAATCTGAAAACGTTTATTTTCAGACACTATGTTCGATTATTGAAGCAGCCGGTTTAGCCCTGCCAGGGTAAACCGGTCAATGTCAGGGGTTTAGTTTAGCCTCTCTGCCCGACGCCTTCAGAGAGAAGATGCAGAATCTTATGAGTCTGGAAAGCGACTTAAAAGAAGTTTCACAAGAATCAGAAATCACCGTCTGAAAGAGAGTCTACAAGTGCAGGACGCTCAAAACGACTGCCGACATGCCTGGTCCGATCGTCCAGGTGACTTCATTTTGGAAACGGGCTGCAAGATGCTAAGAGAAGTCTCCTCAAACGCTAAAATGAAACTGCAGCTCTTTTGGTTGGTTCTTGCTCCATTGATGTGTCTCAGTGAGAAACTTTCATAGGAGGTGAGGAGGAAACTGATGGACTGATTGAAATGAATCGATTACCCAAATAATCGCCCGCTAACTTTGTAAATCAATTGATCGTTAACTGGAGCTTTTTATATTAAGCTAAAGTTAAATAAAAAATAAACAAACATAGGAATCAACAAGTGAGAATTTCTACTGAATCACCTGAATGGGATATTTTAATGTTTGTATCTCAGGAATAACTTAAAGCTGCAAACATTGGCATAGTAATAAGTTATACCCCTTCAATCAACACGTTAATGGTCCACATGTATGTCAAGACTTTTGTTTATAAAGAAATTAAATCTCAACCTTCTGCAGGCGGTGCCGGTGGTAAGGAAGGCTCTTCGTCTCCCACAACAGGAGGCAGAAATGTGGTCGCTGGTGGCTCTTCAGGAGGCGGCGCTTCCAGATGTGGCGGAGCGGGGTCCAGAGTGAGCGCTTCATGTCGCCACGGCGGCGAGGCTCCCTGTGAAGCTCCAGGTTGGGCTGAAGCAGAAGCGAGAGGTGAGGGTGAGAGTAGTGGCTGAACTGGGGTGGCAGCAGACTCGAGAGGCTCGGCAGTAGCTGGTTCAGAAGGCCTCGGTTCCTTCACTTGTTCTATTTGAGGCGTAGTCCGTGTTTCTGGCTCTTTGGGTTCAGGTGGACCCAGAGCAGAAGGTGGAGTTGGAGATTGTAGCACTTCGAGGTTTTCAGCCGTTGAAGAAGGGGCAGGTGGAGTTTCTGGCTCTGGAGATGGAGGAGGGAGGGAGGGAAACTTCACAGGAGGAGGAGGGATGAGTTTGACAGGAGGAGCAGCAGCTCCCAGTGACGGAGACGTGGTCACGGCTTCCTGTGTGGGAGGAATGGGAGGAGTGGGAGGAATCTGGAGAGGCAACAACGGGTCGCCAGATGGGGCTGGAACGGGAGCTGCAACCTGAATTGGTGGATCAGCTGAGAAGTGAGGACAGCTGGTCTTTGTCGAATTTTTCATCCTGTTGATGACTCTATCCGACAGCTGAGGGAAAACAAAAAACACACACACATCCTTCATTAATGGGATCACCACCTGCTAGGAGATAATTAGGGTTGGGCAATATGGCAGAAAAACGTATCACGATTTAAGGGTAATTGACTACTTTTTTGTTTCAGGCGTCTGAAATACTGCCAAAGTGGTGACGTGACATTACATGTTTTATTCCCAATTTCCTCTTGAGCTATTGTATTCATTTCCCCCCAGTTAAGAGACACTGTGGCGAACAAGTTACACAACAGGCTGTTGCTAGGTAACCAAAGAGTGAGAGCTTAATTGATGCCTTGCTTAACTGTGAGAGCCAGTGACTAAAGCATCTCCTTTGCCTACAACCCCCAGAATGCAGTGCGGGTCTGGATCGGCACAGCATTTTCTATTTTGATATTGATCTAGTGTCTATCAGCAATATATTGATTTATTTCCCAATCCTATCATTTATTGTGATGTAGGTGTTTATTCAAAGAAACCGAAATATTCAGAGCTACAGAGGGGTGGTTTTAGAATGGCCTAGTTAAAGTTTATACAGACTTTTGTAATTGAGATTCTGTAAAAAATAAAAATAACAGAAATCCACGTGCCCAGAGGGTGGTCAACTTTGTCCTTCCTGCCTTAGTTATAGATCACACACACACACACACCAATAGTTGTTTAATACAGAAAATGCTGACTAGAAATGATTTTTACACCATGCTTTTGGCACACCACCTCTACGCAAAGCATATAATCCTCTTATATGACTAAACGGCAAAAATGTCAGTCTGTAAATTTCCAAAGCTGACATATTCTGAAGCACAAGCTGACAAAATGTTATGGGAGAAAAACGCATGTAGGATGAGTACTTAAAAAAAATTAAAAAAAATAAATAAACAAACAGTGAAGATATAAAAGAAACGCGTCGTGCGTCTTATTTCTGCCCTGAATGCGAGTGACAACCAGCTGTGCTCCGTCTAAATTTATCACAGGGCCTGGAGGAGGAAACACGGTGACAACAAACTCAGGGATCTCAGGTTCTGTCTCGTTAAAATGACACCACCGGGCCACGGACCGTGAACGCCACTCCAAGTAAAACCTCAGCTCTGACGCACGATCCCCCTGGACGCGTAATTTCAGCAACAGCATGCACAGAGTTGCATTGACTTCCACTCACCCGAATGCCCTTCACAAAAGTTACCCCGCCTCCTCCTTCATCCTCCGCGGGGAAGCGGCTCGGAGCGTTTCCCCCCATCCGGTTTCTGCTGGACCGCACCGAACCCCCCGCGGCTCAGTCACCGACTCAAACGAATCATTCCAGACACGCGTATCAATCCTCTCACAGCTGCTCCAAAAATCGGCCTCTCCCACCTCTTCGATGGGAACAACCTGCCCTGCCATTGGATGGAGCTGAACTACAGCTGTGTGGATTGGTCCGAGGGTTTTTAAAAAATCAGTGAGGCGTGAGAGAACTGTCTGTCCCAGTACTGGAGGAAAAAAAAGGGGGGGGGGAAACCCTTCACGTTGCATAATATTGATTTTAAAAAGCCACAAGACCCGGCGATTTATTCAAACGAGTTTAATTTCGGAGTGTAGAGGTTGTTGACACTGGACCAACACACCTGAGACAACATGGTCTGAGAGCAAGGAGCCATAAACATAACCTGCATACTCATGATTAATTATGCAAGGGCTGTCAGGTTAACCTCACACTTTCAAAAAGCAAAACAAAAACAACAGCAAAAAACCCTCTGAACAGCATTGTTACAGACAAGACAAAGAAATTGCACCACTGGTCAATGAATGCTACTGAGGTACACATGCTAAAACAAAAACCTAGATCTGGTGACAGTTGTGTTTTCTTTTTGGGAAAAACAAAACAAAAGAAGAAATCATGAAACGACCAAAATATTGGATTCATGTTTCATCCGAGCCAATGTGTTTGTGAGCTCAAAATTGGCTTCTTGCTTGGGCTGACGAAATGCATCCCAGTGTGTGTTGGACACAATATACAGGAAGTGGTCAGATTTTAGACATTAAGAACATTCCTACAAATTATGTATCACGTTTTGCACCAATATGTGTCTCACTTTGCAGCCAGAGGCCTAAATCGCAGCAATTATCTGCTTTTACAGTCCATTTCAACCCACACCAGCCCCAAATAGAAATGTTGGTCGACGTAACACAGTAAAACTCTGACTTATCTTTACCACTGTGCATAACACGACTAGTCAAACCGCAATAATCTGCTAAGAAAAGTCATGTCTAAACACTTCTTAAGGAAAAAATAGGGTAAGAATGGAGTGTACTGAGGAGTGAAAGCTTCTGGAACAGAAGGAGCAAAACTTTAAAGTGCAAGGCTAAACTATAGTGTAATTTAAAAACCATTCGTCGTCTACTGGAGCTGCATCAGAGATTTATGCAGTAGCTTACAGCCTGCATGTTCTGAGCGGTCACATCCGGATCTGAATTAACTAAATAACCATCACTTCTTCCCGAGCTCGGTAGCTATGTCGACGAAACCTCTGTGCTTTTACGTGCAACTGCTTGATGGCACGAATGACAGCACTGAAGTTCAAGCTGAGCATTAGCATAGGGAAGAAAGTCGAAATTTTAATGGTCTTGTTACTGTTAAAGGAGACACTGCATAATAATGGTTATGCATAAGTGTATCCAGTAAACTCAACTATCAGTGCTACAGCATGTAAAACTTAAACAGATGGGCTACAGCAGCAGAGGACCATACCGTGTGCCACTTCTGCCAACTAACAACAAGCAACCGAGGCTAAAATTGGCGCAGAACGAACAAGGCGACCAAAACCAGCTGCGACATTCAGACAGTGGGGTCAGAATCCTGCATCAATATCATGAAAATACGCATCCAACCAGCATATGACAACCGCTCAGACTGATGACGGTGGTATCATGAACCTCTTACTACAAATTGAGCGTCGTTTAAAACAGCCAACCTGATTATGGCTGGTGATCACATCTGTCCCTTTATGACCAGAGTGAACCTCTCTTCTGATGGCTACTTCAAACAGGACGATGCACCATGTCGCAAAGCGTGGATCATCTCACACTGGTTTCTTACAAACATGAAATTGAGTTTAGTGTACTTCAGCGGTTTCCAGTCTCCAGATCTCATTCCAACAGAGCAGCTCAGGTAGGTGGTAAAATGATGGGAAGCAGTTCAACGCAGTGCTAGCTGCGTGTGGCTAAGAAAGCGTCAAAAAAAAAGAAAGCAATTGTCGATTTATGACGTCTGTGATCCATTTAGAGATGCGTGGACGCTGATGGGGTTGCAAAAGATTTGGTCTCCACCATTTTTAATCACAGAAAAGCAGATTATCATCAGCACCTCCTTTAAACTGCAGTTGGTAAAACATGTAGGATCAAGTATAAAAACAAAATGACCGGATTTGTATAAAACTACCACAGGAGATTTAAAAACATTTCAAATTTTCCCAAGGGGGCATATTATTATTTTTTTTCTTCCCCTTTACAATCAGCCGGCAGTCTCTTCTTCGTCACTCTGCCTTCTTCTCCTTGACTCCAGCCCCCCGCAGAGCCGCCTGCACGCTGCTCCAAACCTCCGTGTACAGCAGGGTGCCAATGAAAACCACAGCTGTGCCCACCCAGTGCCAGGCGGTGAAGGGGTTTTGGAAGTAAAGGATGGAGAAGATGAGGCTGATGAACTTTCTGAGGGTCACCACCAGGGTGACGGTCAGTGAAGTGCACTCTGTGGTCAGGATAAAGACGCCACGGATGCACACATACCTGGAAATAGGGTTAAGGTCTGCAACAAGACTGAAAGAGCGGTCGTAATTATATATAAAAGAAAAAATAATAATAAAATAAATACTGGAAAGGCTCTTCGATGGGTTATAACGTAACTTAGAGGAAAAATGTAACTCTAAAGTATTTTGACACCTTTGCAACTAGTCGAAGTTTTGGATCCTACACTTTTCCCTGGCTTGTAATGAAACCCAAAGTCAGCTGTTGTCTTGAACAACAGTCATGGTGAGGAAACAAATGGAGCCCCACCAAATCGCTCTTAATAGGACCATCATGTTTGAAACGTTCTGCAGGTATGCTAGCTAAGCAGAGCTGCAAATGTTGTAGCGCTGTTGTTTAATGGAGAGCAGAAAAGCAAAACGGGACCATATTCTCTGCAACGAGCACCTGAACACTAACTCTAGTGTGCATTTGCTCAAAACCAAAACTAAAATAAGGAAAAGTTCTGACATTATTCTAACTTTAGTAATCCTTTTACGAGGAAAAAATTGTAGGTCTTCCGTGTTAGGAAAAAGTGAGAATATTCAAACATTTTTGGTATAAATGATGCAAAAACAGTTCTGTGATGGACACATCAATCCATATAACGTAGGGAAGAAAAACAGAAACTGATACAGGATACTGTGTGACGACATTGATCAGCAGATAGAGCCACATTGTCGGTATGGTCAGCCCGACCACAGGAACAAGAACGGGAGCTGCAACAAAACAATAACAGTAAAAAAGAATTAGTTCACCTCAAACGCAGACATGTGTGTTCCTGAATAACTGAAGGTATGCACGTCAATTTCCCTTCTGTGAATTGAATTGTTAATCTGTTTAAACTCACTGCTTTGATTGAAAAGGATGCAGTGGTTGTAGATGTTAGAGGCCAGAAGCAGGAAACCGGGCAGAGGCAGACAGTGCTGAAGACACGAGCAGATGTTCAAAATGAACTAACTCGGACGTTTTCCCCTCATTCTGTGGTTGTCTGATTCGGAGGAACACTTACGTTATAGAAGAGCGCCTCCTTGGAGTGCTTCCCATACTGCTTGTAGAGCGTCTCCTGGAAAATGCCCATCCTGGCAGACATCAGCAGGGCAAAGGTCAACATGGCGATGCCTGATTGAAGATAAAGCCATGCATGTGAAAGTAGCTACAGAAAGGCAAGCTAATAATGTCCTGCTGCTTAACCCTTTTAGCGTAAGCTTACGAACGAATTGCAGCCAGCAGTCCCTGAGCATTACCCTACCACCACCATGTCTGACTGTGGGTATGAAGTTCTGTTTCTGAAATGCTGTTATTTTTCTGCTAGATACAACCAGACTCTCTATATCTAAAAACCTTTAGCTTTGTCTTGGTCCATAAGTCTTGATAATCGTAAAGATGCTTTTCGGTAAATGAGAGATGAGCATCTGTGTTTTTTATGCTCAAATTTTTTCCCCCATGACCATCCTCTTCAGGAGGTTGTTCTATAAAAACAATGTCTTCAGTCAGAGGCTTCTTCTGACCACTGTAATACAGACTGCAAGTGAGGTGTGCACTTGCCTCACTGCTTCACATTTTGTTCTGGATCCCTTTATGACCCAATCATAGGGATGTTGCATATTTCCTCTGTTTGTGTCTCTCACACTCGTTAGCCGTAGTCGAAGCAGCCTTAAAAATGTCTTTGCAACCCTTCCCACACTGGTAAAAGTCGCTAAATTTGTTTCTGCTCCATTCTTGAATTTCATTAATTTAAGAAATAATGTCTTGCTTTTTGAGATATTTTAGTTTACATCATGTTTATACACAGGTTGTGTGTAAGAGATTTTGTTTTTTTTTGTCTCGTGCAATTGAACTTAAATTTCCAAATATCACAGTTATTCTCAATTAAATCATTATAAAACAACGGAGGAATCAGTAAAGGACCGATTACTTTTTGCCACAAAAATGAGAGATTTTTCTCCTGTATTTCTTGCTCTTTTTTTAACCAACACTCACCAATAAGCCAGTGCATAAAGGTATAAATCCCTTGCTCCTCCGATCCATCACTGGACACCTCTTGCTGAAACAAACCAGTAGATGCTCTGGATTATTACGGGGGCGTGACAGCGGTTGAACTGGAAAAGACAACATGTCGGCAGAGGACTCACCACTTGTTTGGCTGACATGATGGTGCATATGAAGATACCGATGGAAACTAGAACAATAGAGAGATATTTGCTGGCTGAGTACCTGCAGGTGGTAGAGAAAGTGAGATGCACTGAATCCGCAGGAAGACATTTAACAAAGCAGAAGGAAAAGCAGAGGAAGAATCACCTCTTCTTCAGGATGATTATTCCCAGGATCATGTTGGCTATTAGTGATCCCTGAGTGGAAAAGAGGAGAAGCTTAAACAAAAGCAATGGAAGAGAAGAGGAGGGGCTCAAACGATAACAAGACGCGACACTTACTGATCTGAAGATCATGTGTAATGGCATGGCGATGTTAAAGTTAAGAGCATAGTTGTTGATCACGCTGACAGTGAAGAACATGGTCACCATGATAAAATAGTTGCTGGAAAAAAAAAAAAGAATTATTTCATTCAGTATCAGCAATTAATCGTATCCGCAGTTTATTAAATGTAATAAACTGTTTATTACCTGACAGGAATCGCTGGTTTCTTTCTCCCAAATTTAGTTTCAAATATGAAACCTTCTAAAGCAATAAAGACGAACTGAGCAAAGGTGACTATGTTGCCACATCCTGGAAACTCTCTGAAAAACAAAAACGGCACTTTAAAATGGAGGCAAAAAAAAAATCTGAAATTATTGTTTAAAAACCAAAAAGGAGTGTTCAATAAGAGAAGAGTGAGCTTATGAATACAGTGTCATGCAAAAGTATTGAAGCCCCTCGAACCTTTCCATAAAGTTCAACGTATTGTGATTAGATTCCTTTGTGATCTACCGACGTAAAGTGGAGAGAAAAATGTGAAAACGAATGAGCAGAAAAGGTTTTCAAGATTTATTTTACTCATAAAAATCTGCAAAAGTCTGATTTGTATTGTATCAAATTTTAACCATATTGTTAATTGAAGCAATTGGCCAAAAAAAACCCAACAACAACAACAACAACAAAAAACTGAACTTGTAAGTAGTAAATATGTGATAAAATCTCAGTATGAATTCTCTGAAGGCTTCAGGTGTTTGCCAGTGAGCAAACAGCATCATTGGGACAAATGAACAAACCAAATTTTCTTGCCATTTGTTCTAAATGAGAACCTGTTCACATTCGACTCATCTAGTTAACGTAAATAGATACGTGGAAAAAGAAATGAAAAATCAACAAAGAGGATAGAATGCTGGAAAAAAACCCCAAACAGTTGCAAACACTGAAGCAGAGCTGCAGTGGTCTACATCAAACCACACTCCTGTGTTAAAATGGCCCAGTCAAAGTCTGGATCTAAATGAACTACTCATGGATATTTACTGCTCAGGTTAAGTTTTACCATTTTATATTTATACTCTTCTCCCTTTATGCCTGCTCTTATCTGATTCTAATGAAAGTTTCTCAGTTTGAGAGGAAATTTTTTCTGTCCACTGGTGAAAACTTTGTAGTGAAATACCGACTATCTACTCATACACATATAGAAACTACACATTCACTTAGAACCCCGTTTCCAGGTTGCTTCGGAGTCCTAAAGGAAATAAATCTGTATAGTCTGCCGATGTGACACAATGAACATCCCCGCTTCAGCTAAACTCCACCTGGAAATGTTTTACGCTCGTTAACCTGAACTTTAATGGCTCTCGGTTTAAGTTTGTGACTGACCGGACCAGCAGCTCCAGAGACACCACATTGCTGCAGCAGCCGACAAAAACAAGGACCACAGCGAACGCGGTCCCCATGATGACCGAGAAAAGTACGAAAAATAAATAATACGCCTCACTTATGGGTACGAATAAGTGAGAGGAGCATGCTTGGACATCAGCCGCTGTCTGTGTTTCAGAGGAGGTCTTCTTCTTTCTCCGCAAACTCCTGTGTTATTTGAACACGTCAAAATGTGACATTTCGCTCTTCCGGTTCGGCAGACTCATGGGAGTTGTAGTTTATTTTAAAAGGCGGAAATGGACACCCCTTGAACAACTTGTTCCCTTATTATTTTAAACAAAATGCAGTTTATTACGCTTCAGAATGAGTTAATCTATTTTCGCAAAGTGCCTAAAATGCAACAAATTAATGAGCTCGTCGTCAAGTTGCCACGCGCGTAAACGCTACAACGTACTGAACTCAGTATGAGTTAAAAATGTAAAGAGCTCTCACTCTGCTTGAATTTCTGTGTTCGAGAACGTCGTTGGGAAGTTGGTTCATTTTATTAATACAGTTCAAAAAGTGTTGGAAACTTGTTTGCCACGTGCATTTATAACACACAAGGCACAACAAAACAGATTGCTATATGACAAGATGTTGTTTTTGTCGGTGCATTTCTGCACCCAACACACAGTTTCTTTTGAAAATGTGAATGTTTCATTTGTTATATAGAAATGTTTTCATTTTCTGTATTTCAGTACTGATATTATACATTAGAATACAAATATTCAAATTTACCGATTTGTAATTCATACATATTCAAATTAAATAAACAAATTTAATTGAATTAGATGAATGTTATTGACTTATTTTATCAATGTTTGTGCGTCAAACTCCAGTCTTAGCATTACTTTTTTTTTTGTTGAAATATATTATTTTCCCTCAACATTTTCCATTTAATCTAAATTGAAATCATTACTGACTCTTAAACTATCACTCCTCCTGAAAAACCTGATAACTGTTGTCCTACTCAGCTGCTCATTCCTCAGATCATGGTTTTTCTGATAACTGTACAGTATTTTTTTAGTTATAATCTTGTACCTAGTACATTATTCTTTATTTTGGTTGTTGTTTTTATATTCTAATATATATTCAATTTTTTTTAATCTTTGTGTCAACCTACATGGCCCAATACTGCTGCTACACCTGGATTTCTCCACTGTGGGACAATAAAGTATAATTCTATTCTATTCTATTCTATTCTGTTCTGTTCTATTCTAACAACATATTCTTTAATCTCGTGGTATTAGGAACATTTCTAGTTTATTGTCGTTTCTGATTTACCTGAACCTGTGTCAAGCATTAAAATTGACTAAAAGTTCTCTTATGATCCCAAAAGAAGCTCAAGACTCTGGTGTTTGTGTGCGATGTCAATATAGACGATCTCTGCTGCATTGCGTGAGTGCGTACGTGGCTCCATTTGACGTGGTGGCGTAACATACCGCTAGCTTTGCCCGTGCTTGTGGCGCTGCAGCCGTCGTAGCAACAATTGAATTAGCTTCTGGTCGTTAACAGCCACATATTTTGGGAGCAGCGGCCGTCGTTTGGTTTGGTTAAATCTCCGGAAGCTTTCAAAATGATTTCACTCACGGATTCACAAAGTAAGAATTATGGGGGTTTTTCGCCGTTCTTTGTCGGTAACTGACCGGGTTTAGCCAAATGTACGAGGTTAACAGCAAAAAAAAAACGATTGGTTGAGAACATCATCACGTCACTGTGGAGGGTTTATTTCTTATTTAGACATTTACAATTTACTGTATTATGTGGTAAAATGGAAACGTTTAAATCAGCAGCTACTTCATTAAACTCATGCCCTCCTTTATGCTTATATTCTAATTGTGTATTCACTTCCTTTTATTGCCTACATGTGAACTGCAGTGATTGATGTAATCCTGATCAAATCTCTTGTTCCCTAAACTTCGCAGAAATTGGGATGGGGCTGACGGGGTTTGGTGTGTTTTTCCTCTTCTTTGGGATGATGCTGTTTTTTGATAAAGCTCTGTTGGCGATAGGAAATGTGAGTTCTTCAAACACACTTCCAGTTCCACTGCACAATATTCAAAGTTTTTATACTCTTTGGTTGTTTTTTTTTTTGTGGCAATGACATCACAGGAGTAAGCTGTCAATAGGAGGCTAAATGTTACAGCAGACCAGTGAATTTGCATAGACAGAAGCATTCTGGAGTATTTGAGTTGGGACTTTGCAGAATTTTCTGTAAAATCAATCAAATTTGCGTTAGATTACCCACATAAAAACATGTCATGGTCAGTTCCAATTTATTAAGCAATTCTTTCTGGCAAATTGATTAAAGCATGAAAAAAAAAAAAAAATGTTTTCAACAACAAATGTCTGAGTGAGCATGTTTTTGGCACGATATGAGGAAACTGACAAAGTATCTTCCTCCTTTATCGGGAGGGGAAAATAAAGCACCACTGTATAGTACCTCTAAACCTTCTAATACCTCGTATCTGCATGCAGATTCTCTTCGTGGCAGGCCTTTCTTTTGTCATCGGCCTCGAGCGCACCTTCAGGTTCTTCTTCCAGAGACACAAAGCGAAAGCCACCAGCTTCTTCTTGGGAGGCATTTTTGTGGTCCTGACCGGCTGGCCGATCATCGGCGTCGTCCTGGAAATCTACGGTTTCTTCCTCTTGTTCAGGTCAGGTCAGAGGGCGATAAAACGCCTCACACTCGCACACACTGTTCCGCGGCTCAACGTTGCTCGTGCTTCGCGTTTGCAGGGGATTCTTCCCGGTGGCGGTCGGATTCATCAGGCGAGTGCCTGTCCTCGGCTCTTTGCTCAGTTTACCAGGGATTAGGACGGTAAGTGTCTCATGGGAGAAATGTGTGTAACTCAAGGTTGGTGGAGATTTCCAGTGGTCATTTTATTGCTCGCTGTCTTTCAGTTGGTGGACAAAATCGGTGAGAGCAACGCCATGGTATAACATTATGCTGTTGACGCAAAGGGGGACTTTTCCACTATTTATCATGGATTTTCATCATGACTGTGCGTTCCAGTCCTCGCCACTCCAGAAAAGTTCATTCACACCTTTTTCTGCAGAAAACACACAAATGTGTCTGTAAACATTCCTCTGACAGCATCCGTTCCCCTCGTCCAGACGCAAGGAGTAACTGACTGAGACTGAACAACAGTGCAAATGTTTGTCTTTTGGGTGTTTTTTTTTTCTAACTCTTTGTACCATTCCTTGAATATTTATGGACTAAACACTTGGCAACACTGGACTATCTCAGAGGAAAGTCAGTGCCTGGGAGCGATCCTGTAGGACATGTAACTGGATTATTGATAATGGATTTTGAATTTAAAAGATGGTTGTAATCTTTACAGAAATGTTTCTGTAAAAAGATGTTTTGAGACGTTTGTACTGTAATTTTTACAGTGATTTTTCTAAATGTATATCTGCAATAAATAGTCCTTTTTGTAAATGTGTGGAGTTTTTTCCCCCCCTGAATGACAGATGAGTTTTATGTTCCCTGAAAAGTCAAGCTAGATTGTTTTTTTTTTTAATTCAAGTACATTAAGCATCATCCAGTTTGAGGCTTTGACCATGTGACAAACTAGAGTAAAATATCGTAGTTTTATAATATCATGGTATTAACACAATTCAAGACAAACAAACTGTAACACAGTCTAGTATTAATTACGTAAAATTGCAAATAAACATTTAGACCAGATATGTGCAGTACTAGCTTTTACACGTTTTAACTCCAATGTAAAAGTCTTCAGTATTTGCTTCCAAATCGTTAAAATTGTAATTTTTCTGAATCATTTCTCTCCTGACAATCTCTGGTGGAATGCTTTTGTTTCATAGTCAAATTGCTTAATTCTGACCATTTAAGCAAAAAGCTGTGAAGTTTTCTCACTGGAGTTCAAACAGCTTTCAGTGTTCAGCTTCCTACCTATCAGAAACTCACCACGCAACTGCAGAGTCACCAGTATATTACTGTAAATGAGGCAAGTGTACAGTCACCCTGCAGGCTCCTTTGCTGAGATGCTTTTGGGTCTCATGATCTGTCAACTGGACCAGCAGCTCACTTAGAAGGACCAACGAAGAAGAAGTCCACTTCAGCTTTTATTTTTTACAGCAGATACATTTTTGTAAGACCTTCTTATTGTTGGCAGAAGAAGTAAATATTTAAGGCGCCGATTAAAAGATGCCGCACAAACTTTTTTAGCCGAATTTAATAGTTTGTCACAAGTAGATTTTTCATGTTAACAGTTACAATTGACGCAATGTAGCTGATTTCCAACATGGCGTTTGTTTGTTTTTTTTTTTTTTTTTTATTGGATAATGGAATTAAACCATATTTGAGTTATTAGGTTCGGTTAATCAGCTTTTAAAGTTTCGGGCGTCAGAAATAAAATGTTACTTTCTCAGCAAGGAGGCAAAATTGAATGGAACAAGCTCCACCTTGGAAATGTTATTGTTCACCTCTGGATGGCGCTAATGCGCCTGTCTGTACAGTAGGACGGTCATTTAGCGGGTCGGCCCGTTGCTGCGGTACGTCACAGCGTCCGCCATATTGAATCTGCCAGTAAGTAGATACAAGTAAATGGACCGAACTTCAGAAAGTTCTGCTTTGCTTAAAGCATTTTAAGTTAATACCCGTCACTGACACATTTTCTCACACATACTAATACATTATCATTTATCTTTAATCAAATAAATGATTAAAGACAGCGTTCCTAACTTTTGATGTGATTATTTAATTGTTTTGGGGGGATTTCTGAATAAAGAGCACAATGTTTTTATTTGATAGAAATGATTCTGACAGTTTTTATGTTGACATTGACGAACAGACACACTTTTACAGTGATTTATTAAAGAACATATTTACATGATTCCATAATGTAATGTACATTTAACATTTCAAGACAAGAAAAAAATAAAACCTTGTATTTATTTTTGTATGTATTATTTATAAATGACTGTCAAACCAGGAGGATAGAGCACATAACCAGTTTTAAAGTCCCTCCATTGGCTCCCTGTAGCTCAAAGAATAGACTTTAAAATACTGTTGTTAGTTTACAAATCACTGAACGGTTTAGCACCACAATATATAAAAGATCTGCTGTTGTTGTATCAACCTTCCAGACCCCTCAGGTC
>CAEGAD010017733.1:0-30641 GCA_903067055.1 Poeciliopsis paucimaculata | reverse complement strand
TATGGCAAGAAAAAAGCAGCCAAGGAAAGAAAAACGAGTGGCCATCATTACTTTAAGAAATGAAGGTCAGTCAGTCCAAAAAATTGGGAAAACTTTGAAAGTGTCCCCAAGTGCAGTGGCAAAAACCATCAAGCGCTACAAAGAAACTGGCTCACATGAGGACCGCCCCGGGACAGGAAGACCAAGAGTCACCTCTGCTGCGGAGGATAAGTTCATCCGAGTCACCAGCCTCAGATGAACTTAGGCTGGTGACTAAGTTCACCAGCCTAAGTTGGTGAACTTAGGCTGGTTCACCAACCTAAGTTCACCAACTTAGTCTGTACTTTGTCTGTACAAAGTACAGACAAAGTACTTTGTCTGTACTTTGTGTACAGACAACACTTTGTGTACTTTGAGGACACAATGTCTGAGTAATAGCAGCTCAGATTAGAGACCAGGTCAATGCCAAACAGAGTTCTAGCAACAGACATCTCTAGAACAACTGTTAAGAGGAGACTGTGTGAATCAGGCCTTCGTGTGTTAATTCATAGTTTTGATGCCTTCAGTGTGAATCTACAATTTTCATAGTCATGAAAATAAAGAAAACTCTGAATGAAAAGGTGTGTCCAAACTTTTGATCTGTACTGTATATATATATATATATATATACACACATACATTCACCGGCCACTTTATTAGGTATACCTTGCTCGTACCGGGTTGGACTCCCTTTTGCCTTCAGAAGTGCCTTAATCCTTTGTGGCATAGATTCAACAAGGTATTAGAAACTTTCCTTAGAGAGTTTCTAATACCTTGTTAGAAACTCTCTAACAGCCCTAATAGAATTAGGGCTGTTGTAAACTAATATTTTAGTAATCGAGTAATCTATCGATTATTCCTACGATTTGTCAAGTAATCGGATAAATAAATTATGGTAAATCTAACATAACAGCAGTATTACTATCGCATGTCAACATCAGTCCAATTTTTCACAGTTGAGCCTCCCTAATAACTTTTCTGTAGTTTAGAAAATTAACTTGTTACAATAATAACTCACTTTCTAAGTTAACCTGAAGAAAAATTATACAAAAATCTGAAATGATATTCAATTCAAAAATAAAGAGGTAGGCTCACAAATACTAAGAAATGTCTATACTCCAGCTTTTTGTTTATGTATTTATCTTCAATTTAATAGATGAACTCTCACCTTGCCCAGACATTTATAGCTTTTGTGTTTATGTTAGCAACATAAACACTATGTTGACATCTTCGTTCATCACACATATCTGTTGTGTGCCGCAATGATGAGCTTGTTGAGACTGGGATGATAATACATTTTTCGGTTCGTCCGTAAAGCTACACTTACGTTAATTAACTAATGCCCACAGTGTTCAGTCTATCCGCTCACCTGTACAAATACACCTTCAGCGCTCGTCCCCGCTGTTCGCTCTGAACCACCACCAGGCAGCAGCTCCAGGAGGAGAAAAGCTGCCGTGCCCCAGGCATCGCGCCAGTCATTTTAAGGACACTTATTGGTACACCGAAAAACGGCAAAGACCCAGACATTATCATCA
This sequence comes from Poeciliopsis paucimaculata, assembly GCA_903067055.1. Classification (NCBI taxonomy): domain Eukaryota; kingdom Metazoa; phylum Chordata; class Actinopteri; order Cyprinodontiformes; family Poeciliidae; genus Poeciliopsis; species Poeciliopsis paucimaculata. The sequence goes on along the minus strand of CAEGAD010017733.1, from coordinate 29,088 downwards.
ATCCATAAAATCCTCCCAGGCTGAACTTGAAAATTGAACGCTCTGCTGCTAACCTTTTGTCAACAACTCTGGTGTAAGTGAGAGCACCTTGCAGTGCAAGCAATAACCCGGCCGGTGCTACTATTTAGCATGGTGCGGTAAACAATAAAATATAATTTAACGAAGCTTTGAGGCACATACATTTTCCTCTAAGAATTTTAATAATCGAGGTACTCAAATCACATGAGGAGTTGTTTCAGCCCTAGATAGAATCATCCAGTTGCTGCAGTTTTGTCGGGGGCACATCAATGATACAAATCTCCCATTCCACCACACCCCAAAGGTGCTCAATCTATTGGATTGAGATCTGGGGCCTCATGTATAAAGGAACGTGCAGTTTTCACACTAAAACTTGGCGTAGGGAAAAACTTAGAAAAGTGCGGTGCACATAAAAATAAAAAAAAATCGGATGCATAAAGCCATTTCCTTTACAAATCCAAATTTGCGGTAAATACAGCACAGGTGCTGGTCTGCGTTGTCGCCATCCATAAATACATATGTAAATTAGTATAAATACCCGCAAGTCTGCCACCAGGTGAAACAATAACCATGGCAATGTCTTTGTTAGAAGCAGCATAAGTATTTAGAGTATTAATAATATATTTTATTTAAAAGGTACTTTGAGGACACAATGTCCCCTCAAAAAAATTCAAAATAAATTTTAGAGAAAAAAATCAAAATTTAAAAAATAAAAAACTGATGATCCTGAGCTCTGATCCTGCTCAGAGCTCCAGGAGAATCATCAGTCCAGTAATAAACCATCATCAACATTTCCCAGCAGATCAAAATAATCTCTGAACACTCCCTCTGAATCCTTCCATTGGCGATGTTCTCCATCAGAGCCAAACCACCCCACATTTACGCGGCTCACCTTTGCTCAGCTACTTATATACGTGTGATTGGATACACATCTTGATCACCTTAAAAATAATCAAACCTGTTTGGAGTTAATCTGCTGGTCCAACCCTGTTTTCTTCTTTTAGCGAGAATGAAATGATCCCATAGATGCATTTCATGTGCTTTGGCACAAAGACCAATGCAATACATCTTTATGAGACAAAAAGTACTATTTACATTCGAGCAAGGTTTTCACTTGCGTTTCTTTTTATTTTCTTTATTTTGTGTGCGTGTTAGCTTATTGTCTGAGGATAAATGCAGTTCAGTTTCATCGCTTACGTTTAAACAATAAAAATATTAAAATCATGAAAAATATCAGGTTTGATGCTTCTTGGTCTAAATAACACTGAATGTAGTCAGATTTCAGTGTATTTAGTTTTGACACTTTGCAGTTTGAACTTTTTCTGTTCACAGAAAAAGTTTGGCAGATGTCACACATTTTCACGTCAGCAAAAAAGTGTGTGTATATTTACGCAAACTTTGACGCAAAGTCTGCGGGACCCAAGATTGCAACACACACACGCATGTATATATATATACACAATTATTTTCTGATCATTTTTATATTTACAGACATTTATCCATCCATCCATTTTCTTACACCCTTGGCCGTAGTAGGGTATGGAGGGGTGCAGTGCCCATCTCCAGCGAGAGTTTTCGGGCGAGAGGCAGAGTACACCCTGGACAGTTGCCAGTCCATCACAGCAGAGCCATTTACATTCTTTTAAATATAGTCTACAGCACCAATAAACCCTGCAGCAGCTTCAGTCTTGTTTCTGACCACACCAGCAAAAAACACCTGCCTTTAATTTTGAATATCACAAAGAAAAAAAAGAAAGTGAAGTCATCAAGTAATTCTTTGTAGTTTTTAGAACCATACATTTAGATACCTGTACTACCCATTCTCCTCAGGCAAGATGAGAATCCGACTATTGTGTATAGCGCCCCCGTCAGACCACCCACTTCCAAACTTCCACAAAACAGAAACCGAAACAAAATTTTGAATAAAAGTAGATGGTTTATCAATGAAATAAAACAGTGGTATAGAACATATTTAGGCATAGGCAGCCCCGGTTCCAGATGAGTTTTACAGTGGGGGCATCGACTTATTTTGGGGGGCAAAATGAACCCAAGTAGCTGAACGTAGACATCAGTAGTCTGCAGGCTCCTTGTTAACAAGCTTAAGGTGCTGTATTGTTATTAGCTAGTCATCTTTTAGCTAACATTATCTCCAATCAAACGCATTACTCAACTCAGTCGGTTAGTTTGGGGGGGGGGGGGGGGGAACTGTGCCAAATTCTTCGTGTTTTCCTGCTATGATTCTAACAAACACCCGACTAGCTCTGCACAACAGCACAAGTGCGAGCATCTTAGCGCTCATGTTGCATTTAAAGGCGGATCGGAAAAACAGGTTACGACGTGTTAACTAGGAATTAAACAGTTTTCACTGCTGAATACAGTGACAGAAGCCACATATATGGGAAGTGCGAAAGCCCCTATTGTATCTAATGGATATAGAAATCACAAAAATTTGGTCATTCTAAGGTAAAAACAACAGCTTCTAGTCCAGGGGGGACTGACTCTGAGTGCGGGTAATACCCCCCAATGCCCGCCCGTGTCGACGGGCCTGGGCATAGGTTTCCTTTTTCACCTTCAATTCTTTCAGCTTCTTCTTCGCATCTTCAAGGTTGTCCATCTTTGAAATACTACTCGTCTGACGAAAAGAAAAACAAGGAAAAAATAGAATTAATCCATTATCCGTCCGAACCCCTAAAGCTCTAACATATAAATTATTTACATGAACAACAATTACTCTTTAATACATTAGTATAAAGCCTGCCATAACTTGGACGACGAAATCGAAACTTAAACCAGTAAATCGGTTAATTACGTCGCAGGTATTAGAAGTTGGATATTGTCCTACCTTTATTGGTGATTCTTTTTAACAAGGACTTTTTGCTAGTTTTTACGAAAGAGTTCGAAAAAGTATCAAAGTTCTTTATAAACTGAGATTTAAAAAAAAAACCTGACCGGTGTTGTGAAGAGGTCCAATGTCGGAATGCATTTCCCCCAACACATCTTGTCTACGCAGCATTTTATAACCGACACACGTAATGATGCATTCAAGAATGCCTCGTACATCCAAGAACGTCAAAGTACTTATGCCGAGTTAAAGAAAAAAAAAAAAAAGAAAAGACAAAAGATTGAATTCGGTATTCCAATCATTCAACGTCTCCAGAGTCTAATTCAGTCCTTTCTTGTCTTTGGACATTTTCAAGGTGTTTTACTGTCCTGAATTGTTTTTTTTAACCGATTAAAGTTCTTTCCTATTCTTTAAAGACTCTAAAAACAAAACATGACCGATTTAAAGCTAACAATGTTGCGTATTCAGATTTTTTTTGTTTATGTACGTGTGTGTGTGTGTCTCTGCTCCACCACACCTGAATAGAGCAATTAGGTCATTAGCAAGGCTCTGCAGAACTTGTCTACACACGGAGGAAGTAATTAAGCCATTTCATTCCAGTGTTTTGTGCCTGTGGCACATCTAAAAACTGTAGGACACCGGCTCTTGAGGACTGGAGTTTGACAACCCTGACCCAGACAGACAGACAGACAGACAGATATCCTATTATCACAGATTTTAAAGTTCCTGAATTCTCCAGGATTCCTGCCTGCACTGCCCTGCTCTGTTGGAACTCCTTCAACCACCAAAACACAAATCCCACAAAACCAATGTTTATTCCTTTTCCCCAATGTGTTCCATGAAAGAGTAGTTACAGAAATCATAAATTTATGATTTTCTTTTGGAAAATCAGTTACAACAAAAAGGCACAATATATGTCAAGTACTCAAAGTCTTACCACCATCCCAAAATAAATATGCATGTGGTTTTCTTTTAATGAAAATACAATTATATATATCTTCTCAGTAGTCAAATTAACATAGAAACATAAATAATTAACAAATAAAAACAAAATAGCTAAGCATCTTGCAAGATTCACAATTTTTAATGAAAGGACTAATCACCATAGAAAATGATAAATTAGAAGTAATTATTTAATGTTTCAACTTAACTCAAAATGAGCATGTTCTAAATAAAAACCTTGCAAAAACTAAATTTCAAAATAAAAAAAATCAGCCTGAAAACCTTCTAATCACATAAGTGCATTGATAATTTATTAGACCCGCTCACCCCAGGCCCCTAGTACAAACAGACCACATTCCTCTTAGCAGCTTAGAAAAATAAAGCTTTGGTGCCCTATTACAAGATAAAGAATGCAAAAATATTAATCAGAAATAAACATACAGAGAAAAGTCTCTTCAATTCAACAAATAAAGTGATCTCATAATATCTTTGGTTCAGTAAGGCAATAGCAGCTTCATTTCAGTGGTCAACTGCTGAAAAACAATGCTTAATTTGGGATGGCGCACAGACAGCAAACTGCTACAACTAAAGCTCACCTCCATATACCAGAAAGACGACTTCAAGACTTATATATAGAGATGTTGTCTGTGCCATTCTGATCTATGACTGATAGATGAATCACATCAAATTAAAATGGCACTCTGCAACAAGAATACAATCCAACAAATGAATGAAAAACCAAAATGGCAGTGACTGCTACAAAGCTGCATCTGGTGCTGCTGGCAGAACGTTGCTCTGAAAGCTAACTCTGGGATTTTCACTACAAATGTCATGATTCCAACAACTAGTTCAAATTCTAAAGTGTTTTACATCCTCTTTTAGTAACAAGAGAATAAAAAACAAAGATAAAACCCTATAATCTGAATTTTTGATTTGATGCCGCCTGAGCATTGTAAGACTTCATATAATTAATATGATGCTACGAACGTAGATCATGAATACCAGTATTGATATTTGTAAATAGTATCTGTTCAAAATGAAGACAGGCTCCAAAGAAGAAGCCCTGTTTTTTAGACTCCTGCTACAGTCTACTATTCTTCCCAAGCTGGACAAATAAAAGCTATTATCTGAATGTAAACATGACAGCTAATTTAGAGTTGTAGATTTGGTGATCGTTATAATTAGAATAATTCTGTCTTTTCTTAAACGGGGATCTATTATATATATCTGAGTAAAACCTTATCAGATTTCTCTGTGGGCCACACTTGTTAAAACTGAAAAAGATTGTTAAACAGGATTCGGTTGTGTTTTCAAGAAATATATGAGGAAAGACACAAATGAGATGAGTGTACATGAAGCTTGAAGTATGCTGCTGTTGAGCTTGATTCATCTTCAGTTTCTAGTTCTTCTCCGAAGTAAATCTTGTGCATTTGAGCCTGACATGTTTTCCAGGGATTGGCTGAGCTGCCCTCCTTTCCAGGCTGAGACGAGTGGTCAGTGTTCAGAGAGAGGTGTGTGTGGTAATAGTGCAATCATGGTGCTCAGTGCTCCTTCAACCTGTGAAGATGAGAACATCATTTCGATGCAGAGAGTAGGTGTGGTTACGTTTTACAGTCACAAGCAGTAAGCTGAACTTTGTCTTTCCTGAGCGAGTCAGAGCTATGGTCTGATGCTTCTTGTACACACAGCAGTATGAGCCTGAAGACATGACTCAAACCTTTCCATCCACATCCATGTCTCTTATTATCACAGTGAATCCTGGGACTTCACTGTGAATCCTGGAACAGTGAATCCTGAGACTTCACTGCACCACATTACCAAAAGTATTTAGTTGTCTTTCAATAAGTGGACACACATATTGGACACATATTGAGTGTCCAATATGTGTGTCCACCAGGTTTAGGAGCTGGAATTTTAATTTTTTTTTATTTTTACCATTTTTCCAGAAGCACATTGATTGGGTCAGACACTAATGTTGGATGACGAGGTCTGGCTCACAGTCTCTGGTACAATTAATCTGAAAAGGCGTTTTATCAGATTTAGGTCAGGGCTGTCAAGTTCTTCCACATCAAACTTCCACATCAAACTTGCTGACCCATGTCTTCATGGATCTGACTTGTGCACTGGTCGGCAATCATGTTTGATAAGGAAGAGACCAACTCCAAACTTTTCCTACAAAGCTGAAAGCATTAAATCATCTCTGATATTTTTTTCTGCCATAATTCAAGAGAACACATTTTCAGTCTGAAAGTAGGATATCATGTCTTTTGTTCTCAAAGCTTTTAATACTTCTGCTTATGTTTTCATTTTGAAAGAAGGACTGAATGTCTTTCTTCTCAAAACTTGTGATGCTTGTACCCACAATTTTTGCTCGTGCTCAGAACTTGTCTATGCTCGGAGCAAATATCTGCTTGGAAAACTCTCTGCTCACTTACAAAAAACTTTCTGCTTGCTTTTGGAACAAAAATGCACCATCGCCTGGCAACCTCTCAGCCATTAGAATTAAAGTGTTGTACTGGGTGTGTTTGTTTCTTTCTAGGGGGTGTGTCTGTGTGGGTACTATCGATTGTAGCAACATGCGCCACCTATACTCTCAACAACCTCAGCTTCCTGCTCCATGTTACACTAACCATCCACCAGTAGTGTGCTCTGATTGAGAACAGCCTTCTGATCTTAGGCAGGAGCTTGTTCAACCAACCAATGAAAATGGATCCACAGATTCAACCATGTTACAACATAGTCATGACATCATCTATATAGGTCCGTCTATCTATATATAGATCCATCTACAGACAGTCAGACGAACTTATAATGTCTTCAGTCAGAAATAGTTTGTGGAATGGAAAAGAACTGAGTGGATGAAGACTCACTCTATAGCAGAGACAGGGTGGGACTTGGATGAGCACAGCTCCTTGGTCACCAGCCGTAATAAAAGCTTCAACACAAACAATGAAAACATTTTATAAGCATACAAAATATTTGTGATGAATTAAGGCCTGCAGCTATGGTTCACTTGGTAGCAGGAAAAATAAAATATAAACAATATCAAAATTTGACATGACAGAAATGTGGTTTTTCTTGCTTCAGAGAAGCTCAAATAAATGTTTTTCTCATGTCTGTTTGCTCTGTGTTGTTATGAAGTCTATTGAAGGTGGCTATTTGCCGTTTCTGTGATTGAGTGACATAGTTGTAGTTTTCTTCACTTTTATTATAAGCACTGTACACTGTCCAGAAAAAAGTGTAACCTAGTTATTGAATAACTTTTACTTTAGCACTAAAGCTAAACAGGTTTTTACTGCTGAGTAAGAGGGTGAGTTAAAAAAATGTCAAAAAAGCTTGAAAAGCTGAAATGTTGAAAAGGTCTAACATTTCAGAGCTAATGTGTTACTATTTATGCTAGCATTCTTTGCTGATATGATCAAAACTGTTTTCCTAACTTTCAACTAAAACATTTCACAAGAAGGCAGCTGCAGCTCCATTTTCATGCTAAAAGGCCAAACACAGCCAAAGTGAGTAAAATCAGTTCCAAAAAGTTTGAAACTACAGGGAGGAATCTTCTAACTTGTAGATTCTTGATGGAGCATCTCCACTCATTGAGAATTCTGACAAGTTCTAACCCTAAAGTATGTCATCAAATAGTCACTGCTCTGCACTCACCAGCAAAGCAAGGAAGTCAGCAGTCATTAGCATGTAGAAGACCTGATTCCAGCCACCTGCAGACAACACGCCTGCCAGCAGGGGGCCCAGAGCTGCACCTATCACCACAAACACAAGTAGAATTTTAGATTTGGGCTTAAAATTTACTAAAACTTTACATTTCAAGATGTGAGCATATTTTGGGATTTGACCTCTTCAAATATACAATGCTGTGCTGAATATTCACTGTTTGCATAGCAGCCAAGTGAAGCATGAGAAGCTGCACTTCCTGTAAGGTAGGTGATGTTTACATCTATAATTCTGGTTCCTTCATTCCTGAAGTCAACAATCAGCACAGCATGCTTCTATTTGCACTCTGTACAGGTGGAGCTCTAACAGCATTAGTCTATCACAGGGCCCCACAGGCTAATCACTTATCTGCAGGTCGAAGGGAGGTAAACATCTCATCATAGACTTTATGACTGAACAGGTTCCTGCTGAACAGGTTGAGCATAGTGATTGTATGTAGAATAGAATAGATACTTCATTGTCCTACCTAGAACAGGTAGGTTTTGTCCTACCTGGAACATCTTGCACCTGAAACATTTTGTCCCAGGTAGGACAAAATGTTCTACCTGAATGAGTGAGAGGCCACAACACTGGCCATTCAGTTGGACTTCTAAACAAACAAGAATGAAAATGAATAGAGATTTGCATATCAGAATGCTAGAAATATGTACTGAGGCATTTCTTGCCCTTTTCTTTTTTTGGAACAAGCAGGTTCTGATTGGGATACACAATACGTTAAAGGTGTTACCACGTCGACCATCATTTTGGGGACCATGTCACTGTTGAACCTGTGGAGGTTCACAGGTTGTGAACTCAGCTTTCACTCACTACTGAGAACAATCTGTGCCAGATTTCCTGTCTTTAGCAGAGTTTGCATTCTGGGAAATGCAACCCAGAATGCAATACTGGGTTGTTTCATACAACTAGTCCACAGCTTTACATCAAAGAAATTGTTAATCACATAAAATAGGTGGGAAGACTAATTATCATTTCTGTTTTTGTCATTATGCTGACAGGAAATAATTTGGTCTGCTGCAAAAATTTGACTCCTGTTTTTATTAATGGCATGTGGTTAAGCGGCAGCTTAACTATTTGACCACTATATAACTATCTATCTACAGTTACTAAACATTGATCTGGGGTTTCTTGTTTAAAGCGGCGTATGCATAAAAAATGTGCAGTGCCATATTTTACGCATAAGTTGGCATGTATACAAATGAACATTGCGTCAAAGTTTGCGTAAATATACCCACACTTTTTTTTGTGCGCGGCACTTTTCTGTGGACAATAACTACAAAGTGTTAAAACTCACCCAAATACACCGAAATCTGACTACATTCAGTGTTATTTAGACCACGAAGAATCAAACCCTATGTTTTTGTATGATTTTAATATTTTACTCTTTAAACATAAATGATGAAACTGAACTGCATTTATCATCAGACAATGGATTTTTCTTTATATTTTATTTAAAATATGCTTTCAGGGCACATAAGGTCAGTTAACAAAAATAAAATTTACACATTTTAAAGACATTTACATTTAGTAATAATTATTAAAGATACTTATACTGCCACAAACAAGGATGTTGCCATGGTTATCGCTTCATGTGGTGGCACACTTCAGGGTATTTATTCAAATTTACATAATGTATTTATGGGTGGCAACAGACGGACTAGCAACTGCGCTTTATTTCCCGCAAATTGGGATGTATAAATGAAATGTGCGCAGCCACATGCGTGCTCACGGCTTTATACATCCGCATTTTTTGTGCACTGCACTTTTCTAAATTTGTCTGCACGCCAAGTTATGGTGTAAAAACTGCACACTGTGCTTGACTGCTATGTGTCAGCTAGGAATAACAGGAGAACTACATTCAACTTCTTGATCAGTGATGTATTGCTAACTTAAGGGAGAGAATAAATAGTACTGACCTACAGATCCTGTTCCATCGATGATGGCTGTGACTGTGGACAAAGCCCTGGCATTGCCTTTCAGGCTTTTGTGTGTTCCCTGTTATCAAAAACACAAAAAGAGAGAATCACAGAGGAGAGGTTTACACGTGAGAGAAAAACTATTTAAACATAAAATAGATATTAGTGTGAAATATCTACCAGATCTGCTGACACAGCAGTTGTTATGAGAGCATATGGTCCGTTCACCAGACCTCCACATACAAGCAGCATTCCTGGGAAACACCAAATCAGTCAATCTTCTGTTCCTAAAGACTAGCTCAATGTCCACAGGCAGCATTTCCTATGAAACCATTTGCTCTGCATGCTGTCAATCAATCAATCAGTCAATCAATCAATCAATCAATCAATCAATCAATCAATCAATCAATCAATCAATCAATCAATCAATCAATCAATCAATCAAGTGTATTTATATAGCACATTTCAGCAACAAGGCATATCGAAGTGCTTTACATCATAAAAACACAAAAATACAAAGTCATAAAACACACAGTCAACAAGTGAAACATATTTTGCTAAGTGTCATCATTACACATCAAATATGTTGGTTAATGTTTCAGTGATTATGGTTTAGAAGCAACTGTAGACAGATAGGTTTTGGGGGGGTGGGGGCCTACAGTTTTCTGAACGTTGTTCCAGATTTGTGGTGCATAGAAGCTGAAAGCTTCTTCTCCAGTTTGGCTCTAGTTCTGGAAATGCAGAGCAGACCAGAACCAGAAACCCTGAGAGGCCTGGAAGGTTGATACCCCAACAGCAGGTTATTAATGTAATTAAGCATATATAAAGCTCAATTTCAAAAACGATGAGGATAATCAGTGACAAAAGTAAGCACAAGGAAACCAATGTGGAAGAATTAAAGTTCACATTCACAGCAAATAACCCAACTATTTCAGATCCGGGTTTATCATTTCATCTGGAAAATGAAGAAAGCAGACCAATTTATTTTACCCAAAGAAACTTGATTAGATTGGACTAGAAGGATGAAAAATTCACTTTTGTGCACACTTCAGAAATATTTTATCAATCAAATCAGACCAGAAATTGGACTGGATTAGTATTTGATTGCTCCTCATGCTGTGTGTTAATGTAATCCTGACAGAGGAACAACAGGTTGTTGTTAGGCAGCCATTTCTGATACAGTTTCTTTTTTCTTTTCTTTTTCCACCCAGATAAAAAGGCTTTATTCTCCTCTCAGTCTGAAGCACAAGCTCAGGCTCAGGGGTCCTAAAATGTTGGACTTGACTGAATTGATGTCAGTACAGGAGAAGGCAGCGTGCTGAAGGTGACCCTAGCTCGGTTTTTGTCTTAAAGATGGGGCGCTTTCTTCACCGTTTCTGTACATTCTACTGTTTACATAAACACTCATACTCAAACACTCACACAATAAATATGACAAACATCTCTAGATGTTTTCCATCTGTTATTCCATCCATCTTGTAGACCTACTAGTCCTCTCCAGTTATCAATCTTACCATCTATGCCAATGAGAAGATTTAAGATTGTCATTCAAGATCTATTTGGTCATATTGTTGCAATAAGGCTGTTGGAACAAATACATCTGCAATTTTTCTCACATCCCCTTTCTTCTTAAGCTTTGCTACATTTGCTGCAACCAAGACTTGATGCTTCTAAGATTAGTGACCTGCAGAGCTCTAAACCTCTGCTTTCCAAGACATTTTCTATGCAACTGTGAACAGAAAACAAAAGCTCTACACAAAGATCTGCATCTAGTATTTTAAGAGTATGGCTTTAGAAATATGTATGAGCGGAAATACTTTTTATGGACTTGTTTTTGTGAAAGGATTTTGGCATGTCTTTGAGTCAAATTGCGTGCAAAGCACAAAGTTGGACCAAAATTTGACTTGAGAAGTATGCTGTTTAGACAGATAAGAGCAACAATTTGTGAATAATTGGCTTATTCGGCAGTTAATAATAAGATGTTATTAATTGCAGATGTTAAGATCAAGAGGTCCGATTATTTCTAAGAAAGTCCAACACACATTCAGTCTAGGGGCTGCCAGGATCCACGTAAATTAAGAGCAGTACGTGATTGATGAAAACTTTCTAACACACATCAGTGAAGATGAGAGTGTACAAAGAAGGTAGATCCTAAGAATACTTTGAGATTATTTGGGAAGATTTTGGGAACTTTGATTTTGTACTGATGAAGCTGTAAGACGAATCCGTGATAGAAGTGTTAATAAATCTCCAAAACCCGTTGTGGCTGGCAGTAAAGGACATGTCTCTGAGTGTTATTGTTTACCTATATATTTAAGAGCTTAGTACCTTTCCATTCCTTTTCAGAAATTCCTCCAGAAAAAAAACAATCCTGTTGAAAGAAGACAGGGAAAAGACAGCAGTTTCTCACCAACTGTTGGTCCCAATCCCAGCTGGCTGATCATAGAGAAGCCATAGAGCTGCAGAGCAAAACCAGAAGGATAATGTGCATATATATTCATAACTGATCCAAACTAATCAGGAGGACATTTATGTAACATACATTACAGTGATCTGTTACCAACCCTGTTATGGACAATTAAATACTGTGCTTAATTCCTAAGAATCAAAACATGGAGAAGCTTACTGTAGGAGCAGCTAGAAGTAGCATAACTGCACATGTGCTCGCTCTCTTCCCCAATTTATCAGAGATCACTCCTGCCAAGATTCCACCTGTATGGTCATGGACACACACACGCACACGCACGCACATACAGAGTCCATTTATGTCATTACATCAGGAAAACATTCATGCTAATTTCTGCAAAAATAAACTGAAGCTAATTTTCTATTTACACAAAAAAAGGAATGAGGAAAAAAAGCCTCAGATTCCATAAGCAATTGAAAAAAAAACTAATCGTACTCAATAAAAAACATAAAACAAATATTTTTAATGGTTGGAGAAAATTTTTTTAAAATAAAATAAGAAAAACAAAAAATCACTGACCCACAATTCCTCCAACATCAAACAAGGTGGAGAGATCTCCAGCTTTCTTTGCATCCAAGTGAGCTGAACAAGAAATAAAACCATCAGTTCTATCACATTCCTCTCGCCAGAATAAAGGGATTTCAGCAAAGTGCAGTTAATTTAAAACGTGCAGATTCAAAACTACATGTAAGGCATTTTATTTTATCTTGAGGTTATTCAAAAACAGGCTCTTTTTTTCACAGAGCATACAACATGCCTGAAGAGGGAACCATTGACTGAAATCTGTTTGTTAAAACTGTTTCCACAGTTGTGGTTCTTCAAAGTAATTCTATACACATGGAACATCATGTGTATGCTCCATGTGCATAAGTTTGATCATTTCAAGCAAAGTAAAATGAGGCAAAATTTTAAGGAGGATATTGCTGAACAAGGCTGGCAGGTTGTTTACCCACCTGCTTTGGTGATGTAGAGGGGCAGCCAGAAAAGGAAGGTATAACTGACCAGCTTGGCAAAGAGCAGGCAGAGAGAAAACTCTACAACTCCCTGCAGAAACAAAGAGCATGTGACAACTGACTGATGTGACAGCAAACCCAGCAGAGAAGCAGTGTCAGTAAACTGACAGGTATTCGCAGCGCTCCCATGAAGCTGATGGCAGAAGGCTCAGACTCGCTCTTCACCACCACGACCGGCTGGGCAGGTACACACACAGCGTCCCGGGGCAGGAGCAGCTCCGTGTCGTAGTTCTGCACCAGGACGGAACAGGAACAGTAAGGCCATAGATCAGCTGCAATTCAACTGAACCGGCTGACACCAACACCAACTAACCGCCTAAGAAAAAGTTCAGTATTCTAACCCCAGAGTCACTTCAAGATTCTCAAGAGGTAGAAAAATGAATTGATGATGCTTGAAAATGTATATTCTATATTTTTAAAGCAACCAAATTATTGTAAAAATATCTGATTAAACTGCTATAAAAAAGATAATTAAAACAATTAATGGAGGAAAAAAAATCAATAAGTCCCACACAGCTTTTGATTTTCTCAATTTGGAGAACATTCAATCAAAACTCAACAAATAGAAAGCCTAATTTAACAAGCAGCAGCAGACAGTAAGATAGTGACAGTAAAGAGAAACTCCTCACCAGATTTCAGTTCAAGCTGGTTTGTCAGAATAAAGAAAAAGTAAATCTTCTGGTCCTCATCAATAAAATTTTCAGTATTTCCGGATATTATATCTATTTCACTACCTGAAAAATGACCAGATTCCATTTCACAGCTAAACATGGTAACACTTTATACGAAGGGGTGTGCATAAGACTGACATGACATGAACACATATGGAGCGAAGGCCAGTGCACAGCAAGATGGGTCCGGTGGACTTGATAAGGCGCTATTCAAGTACAAAGCCATTTACCATAACACCTGTCATAAACATGAAGGAGTCTTTATGAACATTTATGACTGTTGTAATGAAGGGTCAGTTGGTAAATAATGACACTTTCATTACAAAGTTGCATTAAAAGTGTCAACTTTGCATTACTCTGTAAATAATATTTTAATGCAAAGTTGTATTAAAAGTCCATTAAATGTGTCAACTTTGCATTGAAAGTGTCACTTTTTACCGAATGAACCTTCATGACAAAAGTGATAAACATTCACGAAGACTCCTTCATGTTGACAGGTGTTATGTCACATTTATGACAGTGTCATGTCAGTCTTATGCATACCACTTCAAATAAAGTGCTATCCTAAACACTATAGCTGCAGCATTACTAACTGTCAAAAGACTAAGAATCTATGACTTAGTTTAATAAACCGATTTAAAAGTCTTATCTCTCAAAAGAAAATGGAAATAAAAGTTAGGTTTTTTTAGGTCATAACAGACCAAAGACAAGCTATGTTATACACATATTAAAAATGCATTACAGCATTACACCTTCTAATAGCTGTGCACAGGTACATGTGATAAAAACTGAAATCAAAACCAAATCAAAGTAACAGGAAATGTGAATGGGTTCAATCCTGCCTAAGTGCTTTCCAGACACCTCAGGGCTGAGTCTAAATGTTGATGCTCTGGAACAACAAATCCCTCATTTAGCAAAACTGTACAGCCAAATTATTCAGAGCCAAAATCCTGAATTTGTATTCAAATTTAATATGATTGAATATACTGTTGTTGTTCACAAAGACTTAAACATTTAGATCCAGCCTAAAACATAATTACCAGTGAAGCTGGAGATCACTGACAGAACTGACCTTCCTATTTTGAAGACATTCCTTAAAAAAGCTGTAGGCCTAAAACACAATATGAAGGAAACATTATGTTCAATTCAAAAATACTTTGATTTTTTTTAAAAAAAGTAAATGTAACTTATATGAGTATCATCAAGTTTGTTCAAAGAGTAGTAGTGATGTTGAAGGATTATGATTTAGTAGTCACTGAATCGTAGTTTCTTATTTTTTCTAGCATTGTGGGATTCTAACATTGTGGGATTTTATCATTTATTGTTTTGATTTTCACTTAGATATGGCAGCTCAAAATTAATTTGTCATATTTCACCACATATGTAAAATTACAAATTATAAAGTCTTGGAGTTCTGAGTGGGTGGTTTAAAACTGTAAAAAAAAAAAAAAAGGCTCTTGAGATAAAATAGCCAGACATATAATTGCAGCTGACCTCTCCATCCCTTCAGTACTGTTACATCCTCTCTGTAAGATAAGGCTGTGGACTTCTGTGTTTAAAAAATGTATATGGTCAAATATATAATTAGGTTCATGTCAGGAGTTCACAGAGCAACATTACAGCATCTTATGTAATGACGTATTCATCCAGAGAGATGCACACCTGCTTTTTGTTATCCTTGTATTGCAAATATACTTTTGGATGTCCATTTGCTCCATTCCAACTTTTGGCTGAAACCTAAATAAAGAAAGATTTACTACATAAAAAAGGCAAACACACACGGAAAGGATAAAACAAATGTCCTTCACTCACGCTGTTGCCAGGAGACGGGTTCTGAGTGTATATGCCTTTTAAGTCATTTGGATCTGCGGAGGGGAAAACTGGCTAGTTGAATATGGCAAAAATGTTGAGTGAGAAAAGCCATCAGCCTTATCCATGCTTTTATTTTGAAATGATTGCTCCTTCAGCAAGTCTGGAAGGTAAAGTCTCTGACACGAGCATATCAGGCTGGAGTCAAACAGTAAAATCTCTGACCGATGACTAATGTAAGATTTAGAAGTTATTTTGTGAAAACGATATACTTCTAACAACCTTTTTGTTTATTCCTCTACACTTATAACATCAGAAATCATTATTTAGTATTATCATTATTATTGGTGTGAACATGTTCACTTAAAAAAAAAAAAAAAAAACTAAAGCGGACATTTTGAACCCTGTTAAAACTCTGATATGTTTTCACAGATTGGTGTTACGCTCTTTACATAATTATGGTTATTATGATTTTAATGACTTTTAGACTTACGTTCAATAAGGAAAAGGAAACAAATGATTCCCATGGCTGCGATGATGAGGCCAGGTACAATAAAGGAAAGGCCCCAGTTAGAGGAGACCCAGTACCCAGCGATCAGAGAACCCAGGATGTTCCCCACTGAGGTGTGGGAGTTCCAAAGTCCCATGATGAGCCCACGCCTGCCAACACCACAAGGTTTCATCACTAAGCCCGTCAGGTCTCAGCCTTTATAAGCTACATTCAGCTTTACATGAAAGCTGTGAACTTTTCTACCTTACCTTCCTTTTCCAAACCAGTTGCCAATGCAGGTCACGACACTGGGCCAACCAGTAGTTTGAACCAAACCATTGGCCACCTAGAAAAACAAAAAGAGAGCCACATCAACTTCCTGTACACATATAAACTAAAGGCACATACGCAGAAGTAAATGCTCCAGCCCTCCAGACAGTTTGTCTACAGTTACAAGAGAAAAAAGAATGCAACTCCAACTTTAAGAAATTGAGATAACTTGTTACATGTAATCAAATTACGTTTGTCAGACTTCATTTTTGTATGTTTGTCTAACATTGTAAATTAGTAAACTTCACATATTAGATCATTTTTATTTGATTACTTGTAATAAATTAGCTAAATGTTTCATAGTTGGATCACTGATTTTCTTTTTTCAGTACAGCTATCCTGACTGAGAAGTTCCAACTAGCCTGGTTAAAACGGGTGTTGTCTGCATCTCACCTGAACAAATATATAGAAGCCAAGACTGTGAATGTTGTAAATGTAACCAAGTCCAAATAGGCAGGTGAAAAGCCCACTGCTCAGCATTCCCACTGTGAGATACAGCCGGATAGGTAGGCGCTCCCCAATGATGCCGCTGCACAGGGGGAACAGCAGCGATATACTAACTCACATTCATCTATGATGCAAAAGCTTGATTCATAACTTTCATAAAGACGATCCTGATTCTGTCAATTTTCTTTTGCTTATGTTAGAGTTTACTGAAGTAAAACAGAGCAAACACAACATCTTGCATCCTTGTATCTGTTCATAATTTTGTGTTTTTACACTAAAATAATTCAGAAACTGTGAAGAAGGGATCAAATACTTGATTCCCTCATTGTAACATCTGATAATTACTCCAGTAGAACTCTAGAACTAAATGATCTAGTATCTAGTAAACACCAAACTAGTATTAATAGTTTGGTGTTGATGCGATACTAAAACCTCATTCTCACCATTCAATATCTACTAAATCAACTTCCCCTATATGTTAGTATTATGCTAGCTTTGTGCTAGTTTTATTCTAGCTACGTGCTAGCTTTATACTACAATTATGCTATTTTATGCTAGCTCAATCATATTAATGTCTCACCTGAGGTACATCCCAATGGCATAGGCACAGAGAAAAGAATAGTCCATGGCTCCCAGCAGCTGTTTGTAGTTGCTTTTATCTAAAATTCAAATATTAATTACTAAACAAAGATTATGCAGCTAGCAATTTATTACTGTTTAATTGATCAAGGTTCTGTCCAACATGATTGCCCTGCTTATGCTTTTCTCTTTAGTTTGAGGCAACAACATTTGGAAATAAAGCAAAAAGCAATAAATCCACAAGCGCTCTCAAGTACTATATACAATTCTTTATTTATACTGGAAAAACCTTGAGTCTTATTGTCTCATTTACAAGAGAGACCTGTTACATACATCACAAAAAACATACTGATAGCTCACTGTTGCTGTGGCAAAAGGTTTTATGGATTGTTTGAGTTCAACTACACAGTATTTGACATTTTTACAGTGTGCTTTCAGTACGATAACCTGCATTTCAAAGTGCAGTGTGATCCATCAAAAGCATAACCTGGATTTCTTTCAGTTAAATAAATTACCAAATGGGTTGATTGGACAGCTAAAGAATGACCGACATCCAAGCTGATCAAGCGAACATCTCCCTCTCCTGACAAACCTTCTGGATATTTCAGTAGTCTTTTTATATCTCAGACAATCTAACTGTAGGTTACAACTGTGAGTATTCCTGATTACATCAGACCAACTTCTAAAACAGAATATGTCCATGAATCTTTGAACAAAGAAATTATTTTGCAAAAAAGGACAATAAAAATCATTTTTTCTCCAACGAACTATTTCAGTCACATTGCCTCTGTGAAAAGGACTTTATTCTTACTAGTCTCGCTATTTAAATAGAGATGGAACAATGTCCAACATATAAAACATAAAAAATAATCTAGCATGCACCAATTGCAGTTTTCTGACCAATTACTGATGACCTATCTTTAAAAAGCTCATGGGGCCTCATGTTTAAAAGAGTGTGCAGTTTCCAAACTAAAACTTGGCATATGAACAAATTTAGAAAAGTACGGCGCACAAAATTTGTTTGGCTGTATAAAGTTGTACATACATACATACCTACGCACTTTATAAATCCTAATTTGCGGGAAATAGAGCGCAGCTGCTGATCTGCCCGGTCGCCACCCATAAATACATTACATAAATTAGCATAAATGCCCAAATCTGCCATAAGGTCAAGCAATAACCATGGCAACATCCTTGTTTGTAGCAGTATAAGTATTCATAATAATTATTACTATTATTATTATATATTTTATTTAAAAGTGCTTTCAGGGCACACTGGGTCACCTAACAAAAAAAAGATAACAAATTTTAAAGAAAAAAATCCAAATTACAAAAAAGACAATAAAGAGATTGTGCGAATGCCTGTTTGAACAGCAGAGCGTTCAGCCGGGATTTAAAGACACACAGCGTCAGAGAGTCCTTCGTGTGCATAAGTTGTACATTTACAGAGTAGAGTTGCATTCTGTCCATAAAGGCACATTTACAAAGCAGGCATGGCTTTGCTGAAGGATAACTGCAGCTGGACCAGTACAGGTACTGCACAGCTCCTTCTTTAAGTTTTGCTCAGAGCTTCAGGATGATCAGTCTGAGCAATCTAAACAGTAATAAACCATCATCAACATTTCCCAGCAGATCAATATGATCTCTGAATACACGTTCCCTCTGAATTCTTACATTGGCGATGTTCTCCATCAGAGCCAAAGCACTCCTCAGTTAGTGGCTCACCTTTGCGCAGTTACTTATATACGTGTGATTGCATACACACCTTAAAAATAATCAATCAATAAACAATCTGCTGATTCAACCCTGTTTTCTTTTGTAATGAGAATGAAATGACCCCATAGATGCATTTCATGATTGTCTGCACAGAGACCAATGCGTTACATCTTTATGAGACAAAAACTGAGAAAAAGTACTACGGTATTTACATTTGAGTGCCAACATACAGATATGACCTGGTGAGTGAGGAAGGTATTTGATTTTTAGATATTTGCTGTGGTAGAAAAGATCAGCTTCACATGTAAGTATTAGTTGATCTCCCAAAATAAAATAAATCTTGGCCAATGTATCGATACACTCCTAAAATAATCACAACAGAGTGGAGCAGATAAATACCAAATGGTTTCCAGCTGCACCCCATCTCAGTGTGGAGTGATGGGAAAGAAGCTTCCTGGCCTCCATTGCTGGCCACAGCGCCGGTGGCAGCAGCCGGCTCACTGGCTGCTGAGCAGTTCTTATGAAGCTCACTCTGGCAAAAATAAAGAAAATACTATCAAGAACTGTTCAATCTCCAGCTCCTTATAGACATGGATTTATTTCCCTAAGGATGCTTTCTATGTCTAAAGATCAGCTTCAGATTTTGTATCAGGTCCTGATGTTATTCTTTTGCTGTAATCAGAAGAAAAAAATTAAAAACTTTAAGCTAAAACAAGACTATTGGCATCAACAAGTCAAAAACCTATACAGAAATCTGATTTTCAGCCAGATTTCAGATAAACATGACTCCCTAATGGCAACATCAAAATAGCTTCTATCATGGCAGAATTGTTGAGCAGAACAAGCCAGGCCTCTCAGAAGAAGCCATCACTGTCAGAAACCTAGACATGTTTCATGATGGGAAGGTTGTTCATGATCACGGCATGATGTTGTTCCCATCATGCTGTGAGCCCTGGTCCACAGGCTGGTCAATCAATCAGTCAATCAAGTGATTGATAGATTCCAGCATTATTGGATATAGCACTATATCCACCGGCAGCGTCTTCTGTTCATCCCAGTGGAGGAAGTAATGACCGGGTTCTTCAGCTGGACCGGCTAAAGTTAATTTGTCTTCAAGGGGAATAATGTCCCTGTTTTGGACTCTAAAGAGGAATGGAGATGGATGGCGAGGGATGTTTAAAAAACAGATCATGCAGCAGCATTCCCATCAACCTGCTGGAAAAACTCACATCAAGCATGTCTAAACAAAGTAGTGCTACTTTTGACACTTCTGGTTCTATTTTGGGTTTTGCTTGAGCCATGTTCTTGAACTCTAGACAGTGAGCAGCTTGAGTTTAGATGTCATTTTTAAATAAACTGCCTTCCCTATTTGTTTTATCTCTGTTTCTTTGTTTTGTATTTAAAGCAAACAACCTTCTTATAATCCAGCAGTGTGAAATGTGAAAGATAATTTCTTCCTAGCTGTCAGGTTTTGATGTGTAGATGACACACACAGATGTTACCTTTACGATACTGATGGGTTTCCTGGAAAGGTGAAAGCTAGTGTAGAGCAGGAAGGTCAGCATGAATGTCAGAGCTCGGTACCTGCAGGAGAAATACAGCATCATAGATCCACAACATGCTCGCAACAGGAAGGAAATCCATATCCCAACACAGAAACCTGGACTGTGAAAATATGATCCGACTTTCCAACATCTGTAACCGGTTGGTCGAATGCATGTAACTAAAGAGGTGAAGCTGAAAGTTTATTTTTCAACAATAATCTGCTAGGCTCACCCATCCAAATGATCAGAATCAAGTGTTCCGATCACTTCCATGGCCACAGATGTATAATATGAAGAACCTAGGCATTCAGACTGTTTTTCAAACATTTATGAACGAATGGCCTGCTCTCAGTAGTTCAGTGAATTCCAGTGTGGAACTGTAATAGGATGCCACCTGTACAACAAATCCAGTCGTAAAATTTATTTCCCCTTCAATATTCCACATTCAACTGTATTTCAAGAAAATGGAAGTATTTGGGAATGACAGCAACTCAGACATGAAATAGGCCATGAACTGACAAAGCAGGTCAGTGGATCCAGAATAGCATAATGCGAAGACATCGACAATTTTCTGCAGAGTCAATCTCTACAGACCTCCAAATTTCATATGGCCTTTAGATTAGCTCATGAACAGAAAGCTTCATGGAATGGGTTTCCATGGTGAAGTAGCTGCATCCAAGCCATATATCACCTAGAGCAATGCAAAGCCTTGGAAGCTGTATGTAAAGCACACCACCACTGGACTCTAGAGCAGTGGACATGCGTCCTGTGGAGTGATGAATCGTGCTTCTCCATCTGGTAATCTGATGAACGAGTCTGGATTTGGTGGTTGCTGGGAGAATGGTATTTGTCTTGATTTCATTGTGTCAAGTGAAAAGTTTGGTGGAGGGTTGTTTTTCAGGAGCTGGACCTGGCCCCTTTGTGCCAATGAAAGGAACTCCAAAGTGGGAACACTTTGGTGAGTGTTTGGAGAGTATACACACTCCTAAAACTTGTAGACAGTCTTCCAAGAAGAGTTAAGCTGTTCTAGCTGCAAAGGATGGACCAACGTCATATTGAACCCTATGGATTAAGAATGGGATGTCACTGAAGCTCATGTGTGAGTTAAGGGAGGTGAGCGAATACTTTTGGTGATTTAGTGTATATATCAGTACACATTATTATTTGTTGGAACTATATAGGCCTTTAAAGAGAAATTCCCTAACTTGTTGCTTTTTATTTGATACCTGGAGAATAACAGCAACAGCTAGGTTGTAGGATTCATTTCTGGCACACATTTGTTTGGACTTTTTGTCCTCAGTCAGAAGAGGAAGCAGCTGCCTCCATGTCTCTCATCAATAAAAAATTCCTTCATGAGTCTGCTTGTTCTCCCTGTGCCTGTGTGGGTTCTTCCAGGTACTCTTCCTTCCTCCCCCAGTCCAGAAACATGATGTCAGGTTGACTAAATGCACTATTTTGCCAATAGGCATGTGTGTGTAGGTGTGTGTGTGTGGGTGTGGGCGTGTGTGTGGGCGTGTGTGGGTGTGTGTGTGTGTGTGCGTGTGTGGGCGTGTGCGTGTGTGTATGCGTCTGTAGCCCGGTGATGGACGAGCGACCAGTATAGGGTGAATCCTACCTCTGGTCAATGACTGCTGGTCAAACCACCTGCAAAAAAAGCTAATAGAGGGATGCAGGGACAAAGGAGTGCATGAACAGGTAGAGGAACAGATGGAGACCTACCATTGTTCCCTGTTGAAGGACACCAGCAGATGGATCCCTGGAGGAACAGGAGCCATGATGTGAAAAAAAATGTGAGTTTCAGGTTAGAATTTGGTGAAATAAGTTCAGCATTCCAAGTGGCCTCAAACTCATCAAGATGAAGTTAGTCATCTTCCTCTTCACAGTAGACCGGCAGGGACATGGATGTCTGGAGGACACATGGCTGATACCTGCAAGTGGAGGTGGAGGAGGCAGAGGAGTGAATAGGTGGGAAAAATTACATAATCATGAAAATAAAATGAAGAAAAGAAAGATCTTAAACAAGACAAAGGGTCTACAAAGGTGTCCATGCTGGGCTAGGGTAAATATACTTAATATAAAGTATACTGTAATTCTTAAATCAAAAATAAAATGTAGATGACTGTATGCTACAAAACAAGTTTTATTGCTCTGATACAGGCTTACTCTTAATAATCAGCCTCTTAAAAAGTTTACTAACTTTTAGTTTATTATTACTTAATTTGAAACAACAGTTGTCTTAAATCTTCTTTTTTATCTCTTAAGAGATTTTTGCATTATTCTGTGGAATGCTGCATTTTGAACTCTGGTTTGTGATGTTAATAGTCTCCTTTTTCCATCCTCTACTCTATATGGATAAATTAACACAAAGGTTTCAGAAGTCTCAGTTTACAGCTCGAGTCAATATAGAGCTTTCAACCAGAGTACTACATCAGCCATCAAGCATGATGGTGAAAGCATCACCTGAGGATCAGTTTTGCTGGCAGCGTTCTGCTGTACTAATTAAAATATAGAGAATAAAGACAGATTACTTAACAAACAACAAAATTAGCACATCAGAACAATTGCAAATGTCTGGAGTTATGAACAAACAACTGAGGAAAATGAACCCGCCACTCCCTTTCTTATATTCGCCTGAGGAAACTCATTCAGAGTGCAAATCAGATAAATGTTATTTTTTTTAAAAAAAATGTCATGCTTCTCTTTTCTATTGCTGTCCTGGGAAACTGTCCATTTAATCTCCAGTGTTCATCAAGGCTGGGCTAATTAGTTTTCTGTTACACTACCACTGATATTCAGGAAATGACGGGAAAAGGAAAGTAAATTCTCAGAGTAATGAGTCATGGTTTAACTCTTGAAGTTCCGTGATGACAGGCGCAGAAAAGCTGCAGTTGTTGCGTGAGATTTGAGTCAAAAAGCTTGAAGCCTTCATCGAGAAATACAATCTTCAAATGAACCGTGTGTGCTCTTCAGCTTCCCTAGTTAACCATCATCTTCGCTGATCATCGCGGAGGTTCAGACGTGGCTGCTGTGTGTTGAGTTGAAAGCCAAACATCCCTCCATAACCATCTTTAAAAATGATCCGATCTGTCATTAAATACAAATAGAACTAGAAAGAGATATAGATTCAGGAACAACATATCTGCGTTATGTTTTAATCGATACTCAGAACAATGTTGGCTTCCGTCGAGTTCTAGGTTCAAACAGCAGCTAGCTAAACCACATTAAAGCAGGACTAATTCCATCAGTACCCAGTACTCTTCCCAGGACAGTTTTCACCCCAAAACCACGTTTATTCTGCTCACCTTACAGTGTTCACCGCAGTCATGGATTTTATTTATCTGTACGGAACACAAAAGCCGCCACTTCCTCGTTTGCTGAAAAGCTGGCAACTGTCAACGTCCAACCTTTTTTTTTTTTTTTTTTTTTAACTTTATTTACAAATAAGGAATATATAATTACAACCAGTAGTAGTATGCTCGAGGTGCTAGGGTAACAAATCCACAGGACTCCATGAGAAATAAATAAATAACAGTTTACAAATCATATTTATCACTTAAGGTTATAAATTTCATAACTTTAGCGTTGGTGCGCTTTTTTAAAGAGTCCAAAAAACATATTATATAAGCTCTAAAAACAGTGAGGTTGGGTTTGTTTTAGATCATTTACAGGCATGTATGTGAAACTTGGCCAACAATCAAAATATTTTTCATTAATTTTGTTATTTTTATTCCCTGGAAATGGAAAACGAAGAAGAATTTGAGCAAAAATTTAACACGTTTCAGGCAAAAGTAGACTTTGAGTACCGGCAATATGCTAAGAATGACTTTGGTTTCAAACTGGAGTATTAAAACTCTCTCAAGCCTCTCTTAAAAGAACGTGATGATTTGATACAAGGTACATATTGAATCAAACGCCACAGTTTGGGAAAGGACACCAAAATTTTAAGGATGATCAGTCTTAAATTTTATATTATCTGCTTGTTAAAATTATGAATCAATAAAATAAAAGCAGGAGAAATATTTTAACTTAAAATTTCATCACGTCTAAATCTTTGATGACCTGATGCAGTCAACACTTTTCCTCAGTTCATTATCTTCTATCATATCCTCTAAGAAAAACTGGTATTCCCTGTCATGTTCTCTATCCATCTTAATGGATAAATTAACAATTTTGTATATTTTCCTTACCAAAACGACCTTGAACATGTCCCTATCAAACAAGTGCATGTTACAGTTTCCCAAGTCATAACCATAAACCTCATCTTGTTCTTTTAAAATATTTCCCAGGTGTGATTTGCAATGCACCTCTCTGTTTATTTCCTTTGTAACAATCAACTGCTCTATGTGTATCATTTGTCATATTTTCTTTATTTGCACAGCACAGTTGTTCATAGTCAATTTCAATTTCAGACACTTTAAATGCCACCAGCTCTTTTGAAGACATTCCAACCTTAAAGCAATCCTTGTTTGCCCAATAACATTTGTTGCTTATGTTAAGTGTTCTGCCTGTAAGTGGGTCAACTAACGTAATCTTTCTTGTCACTCTTGTAACAAGCAGCATTCTACTAATACATCGTTTCTTGGCGAATTCCTCATCTAAAATAACCAAATCATCCTTACACAGTGGAAATATCTCAACAGAGTAACTAAATTCATACTTCATCTTGTTATTGTTCCCATCTTCAGTTATTAGATACCATGAGCCTTGTTCCTACATGAGTCTCTAAGAAACTAGAGACTCATTATCTATTGACGCTGTTTTTGTCCAAGTAGTAAAAATCAATTCCATCTCTTCTCTCTTTTATATTTGTGCAGCTCTCATACATTTTAAGTTTAAGGATGGCTTGTTCTAAGTACAAGAATGTGCGTTTACTGTTTGATCTCTGTCTGATCTGCACAATACTCGTCCAATATTGTTTTGTTTCCATTTTATCACAATCTGAGCATTGTTTATTTCTGTGTTGGCAAGTAATGTCAATGTTGCACTTAATACCTTCCTTCTCAATTTCAAGACCCAGAACTGTTCTTCGTGAATGCTTCTCCGTCTTTCTAAAACACATGCTCAAAATATTAAGATTGCTTAGATCTTTATGCCTATGCAACAAAAATGATAGCAGGTTTGTTTCTGTCTCTAGAAAAACCCACTTTTTTGGTGGTATTAAATACCTTTTATATTTTTTACAACTCTCTATAGTACAGGATAAGCTGATGCCTTTTGTTATATCAATTTCTGTACTTTTACACCTCGTGCACATATTAAAACAATTTGGGAGTATATTTATCCCACATTTGCAAAATATTATGCTGTACTTTGCTTTTTCACTTTTTTTTTGTTGCCATTCATATTTAGAGCCTAAGAAAACTATTAAAGTGTTTTTCTCAAAATGTTTTATTTAATTATTTTTTGTTAATGAATAACAACCAATCATACCTACGATATAACGGTAAAATTACAATAACTTTTATTTTTGTAAAAATTAAATTTTATTAAAAGTTGTAAAAATATATAGTCATATAAATTTTGTATTATAGATTGTATTTGACAACCAGCAACTTATTTATGATGTAATATGGTTTTTTTGGGTCTAAAAAGTATATGTAATGTATTCTTGGTACAATTTTTATTTTCTATTTGCTTGTTTAAAAAAAATCTAAATTTTATTTTCGCTTTCTAGAGTTTATTGTCAATTTGTTTCTCTGTTTTGCTTTTGGCTAATCCTCAGGTACTCAAAAGTAAAATAAAATTACAGTCTTGTTTCATGACCAATTGAATTGCATTTTCCCATTTTTTTGTCATATTTGCTATCATCATTCATATATACAGAAAGATAACTTGCAAGCTGATTGGCAGATTTTTTGGGGTATGTATTTGTAGGTCTGAAAGAAATAAAAAAAAATACAATGGTCTGTTGTTTTTTTAAGACTCGTTTGTTGATGTTATGAGTGTTATAAATGTTGATTTATGTTCTCAATGACCTATTTTTGTGCTTTTATTTTTTTATTTTTAGTTTTAATTATTTAACCCCTCTTTTAAAAAATAATATCTCAGATGCATTTTAACACAAAATTTAATGCTTAACAACTAAATAAAAGGGCCTGTAGTTGAGTGCTCGGACTAGCACACCACTACACGAAGGACTCGGGTTCAAATCCCTCTAAGCACAGAATTCAGTGGAAATGCTTTTAGGGGTTTGGAAGTGTCATTCCAAAGACATTGTACGGTAGCGAGGTGTATCCAGCGAATGAGAACTGTTAACTCGTGGTGGTGAGTAGGGAGCAACAACATCTGTGGTAGAATGTGAGGTTCTACATCACTTTGTGGTACATGGCATAATCCCAGGAGGATCCCAAGAAAACACACAGCCTTGGCACTTCTTAAGAAAATATGCCACAAACTAAGAACCACAGGCCGGTGGCTAGGGTTGGTGCTAGTGTGTGCCAGGAAGCAGGTATGAGGAGGATGAAAGTGAGGAGGAGGGATGTTGTTACAAATTAAGGATGTAATTTAAGTAAATTTGCTTCAGATTAAAAAAGAAAAAACGAAACTAAATAATATTTTTAGAACAAAAACATCTACATTATATAAGCATATCCATGAGCCCGACTTACTGCTGGCAATACGGCCCAGACTCTGACACTGGTCATACAGGGACCTGACAGCCCATATCAAAGGCCCCGGTACCCCATACTCCTGGAGAACCCCCCACAGGGCACCCCGAGGGACACGGTCGAACGCCTTCTCCAAGTCCACAAAGCACATATAGACCGGTTGGGCGAACTCCCATGCACCCTCCAGGACCCTGCTGAAGCTGTAGAGCTGGTCCAGTGTTCCACGACCAGGACGAAAACCACACTGCTCTTCCAGAATCCAAGGTTTGACTATTTGATGGACCCTCCTCTCCAGGACCCCTGAGTAGACCTTGCCAGGGAGGCTTAAGAGTGTGATCCCTCTATAATTGGAGCACACGCTCCGGTCCCCCTTTTTAAACAAGGGGACCACCACCCCAGTCTGCCAATCCAGGGGTACTGCCCTCGATGTCCATGAGATATTGCAGAGTCGCGTCAACCAACACAACCCTACAACATCCAGAGCCTTAAGGAACTCCGGGCGAATCTCATCCACCCCCGGGGACCTGCCACCAAGAAGTTTTTAACCACCTCGGCAACCTCATCCCCAGAGATTGGAGAGCTCAACCCAGAGGCCCCAAGCTCAGTTTTCTCAATGGAAGGCATGTTGGTGGGATTGAGGAGGTCTTCGAAGTATTCTGCCCACCGGCCGACAACATCCCGAGTTGAGGTCAGCAGCACACCATCCCCACTGTAAACAGTGTTGGTGCTGTACTTCTTCCCCCTCCTTAGATGCTAGATGATGGACCAGAATCGCCTCAAAGTCATGTGGAAGTCTTTCTCCATGGCCTCTCCGAACTCCTCCCACGCCTGAGTTTTTGCCTCAGTAACCACCTGAGCCGCATGCCGCTTCGCCTGCCGGTACCCATCAGTTGCTTCCGGAGTCCCACAGGCCAAAAAGGTCCGATATCACCGAAGGTGTCCACCAACGGGTTCGAGGGTTGCCGGCACGACAGGCACTGATAACCTTGCGACCACAGCTCTGATGAGCCACCTCGACAATGGAAGCACGGAACATGGTCCACTCAGACTCAATGGATCTTACCACAGGGGCCGCGTTTCATTGGCTGATGCCCATTCTACGTCGTAGCGTGGCGATCACGTGCGTGGCCGTCTCACAAACACAAGCTAATGTAGCGCCAGACTACTCCAGCGCTACAGAAAGTTTTCGCATCAACAATCGAAACAGAATGGTTCTCCATTGTCAGTGCGGTATTTGTAGTGGTGATGTCAGGAATCCTGATCGTATTTGTGGTAGTAAACTTCACAGATTTCCAAAATCAGAAGCAGAATGCCTTGCTTCGATCAAAGCTTGTGCACAACCGCATGAGCAGCTCAACCTTCGTAGGATCAACAAGAACAAAGGAGTGTGTGCTGGTGTAAGTATTATTGATTTGCTTTCTTTCTGTCTGAAAAAAAGAAAATCAATAATAAACATCATGAACACCTATTAGCTAAGTACAGCATAACGGCAGTATGCAGTTTGCTACTAATTCTACACATTGAAGCTTGTCTGCTACACAGTCTTACATTAGCTAAACACATCAATATGCAATGTGATTCTGACATACAGTAAAGATTTTATTTTAGCAGAAAAGGCTTTTGACTAAACTGCTACTCGTGTTGGCTATGCTAGCATCGAGTACCCACTCAAACATTAGCCAACAAACAGGAATCACCCACTGATTTCAAAAGTAACCTACAAAACGATGAATGCCAGACTTAACCAGCCTTGAAAGAACAATAAGCATCAGAGTTCTTGTCCACAGCTATATTGATGCTGTGCACAGCAGCTGATGCTGTCCACAGCTTGTACTGGTTTATAACCAGTATAAGTTTGGTTATATTAATTTTAGAAACAGTTAACCTTTGTGCATATGAAATATTAGATGTAGCATGAATATTTTGAGTAGATTTTAAGTTAGGTAGATTTGGATAAAGATTCAAACTAAAAA